>AZIM01000689.1:29070-39964 GCA_000516915.1 Ophiophagus hannah | reverse complement strand
TTTCCCCACAACAATAACCCTGTGAGGTGAGTTGGGCTGAGAGAGAGTGACAGGTCCAAGGTCACCCAGCTGCCTTTATTATTATTATTATTATTAAATAAATATGAAAATAAATACAGACCAATAATTAAATAGGAACTGAATACAATACCTGATAATGAGAACTCTGAGTCTAATTGTCATGAGTCATAATTAAACTCCCTCCTTCCTCCTTTTCTTTCTTTAAAGTACATGGCATTTTACCCAAAAATATTAAAGGGCACCTTCATCCATTTCTAATTTAAGCAACTGTTCACAATTTTACTCATTGAAAGAAAAACTTTAATATCCAACAGTATTGTCCAAATTAGTTTCATAAAACATATATGCAAGCAGATTTCAGTCTTACTCAGATTTCTACGTCACCAGAGTTTCCAGTTCTGCATCCTACATAGCAGTTGGATGAATTAGACCCTCATCATCTTCACTTTTGCCACTTTCCAAACATAGTAAACATGGATGGGTGATCTAAAACTAATCAGCATCATTCTCTTGCTGATAAATATAAGAGTGCAAAGAAAGTGATCTGATCCGTGTCCTGGTCTCTGATGTATCAACAGTTTCTGAGGTTCTCTTACCTACATACCAGTGATGGTATGCTACCAGTTCGGAGCAGTTCGGCTGAACTGGTAGTTTAAAAAAGCCTCTGACGATCAGCTGAGAGGAGAAAGAAGAGAAAAGCGCATGATCAGCCCTCCCATCCACCCCTGCGCTTTTCTCTTCTTTATCNTCTCAGCTGATTGGTGCTGCAGGCCTCAACTGGTGTGGGGAAAGCTGCGTGTGCACGTTAGGTGCATGCACATTAGGTGCACGTGAACGCGCATGCAATCACCAAGCCAGTAGTGGAACAGGTAGGATCCCACTGCTGCTACATATCCACAGAGTAGATAAATAAATCACTGTCCCAGCTCTTCCATAATTTTTCAAGAGGTTATATATGCAGAAATATGCAGCAAACCTGACTAATTTTATTCCCAAACCAAAATTGGATGATCAAATTCTGCCTTGTGAAACATTGGAGCAAGCAAATAACCTAATATCAGATAAAATGCAACACCATTTTATTTTTATAAGATTGACTGCTTAATTTAAATATACTTAGCATAAAGGCAACATTGAAGTTCCAAGTTCATACTTACAAGATTGAACTGGCGACTTCAATTTCACTGAGGTTCCCTACTCTTATTCAAACCTTGCTTCAGTGTACAAAAGTATCACCAACGTACAGTGACTCCATCACTGAAGTTACTCCAATCAACCACCCATCACTTTAATCCCTCTATGCAACTGATGAAATGAACGACACCTCATGTAAGCTTATGATTTTTAATAAAATTTGTTACTTGGAAAACGTGTCACCAGACTCTATCATTGATAAAGCACCCTGAATATCTATCTATTCCTTTCCCCTTTCTAGTCATACGAGTGATCCTCAGTTTAGACCTGTCATAATTTTGACTTTGCATATTGAAGACTCTTTGTATACCAGAACATACAATATTGATCGTATTGCCTATTCACTTGTTTTTGCCTACAACTCATAGTTCTTTGTTTCTACTTGGCTCAACCAGATTCCTGTCCACATGTTTAAAAGTGACATGCTATGAAAGTTCTTCTGTGTAGCCTATAAGAGAGCTATATTGAAGGGAAGGGAAGGAAGGGAGCCAGGTGAAAACAAACTATTAAACCCTAATCTGGCTGTGTGCGATTATAGGAAAAGGACTGGCAAGCCAGGAGGAGTATTGAAAAGGGGAATCAGTCTAGAATCACTACATGGTCACAAACAAAATAAGTCCGCCCCCGCCCCCTTGGACTGCCATTGACCCTTATCTAATTCCAACCAAGTGCAGACCATTAATTGAGAAAATTATTGCTTTTCGAAATAAATCAGTTTAATTGGGGTCCAGGACAATTTTCCGCAGGACAGCTTGCATTGGGACAATTCAATGCAGCATAAGTCAAGAGACGGACAAGTGCATTGCAGTGGACCATATTGAAACTTCTTAAGTTAGAAGTCCTCAAGGCTGAGGTGAGCTGCAATTCTACTTATCCATCTCTTGAGTTATCCCACATTGAACTGTCCTGTGGTAAGATGTCCCATGGCAAATTGGCTCCAGTGAGTTGTCCTGCAGCAATTTGGCTGTGCCGAGACAGCCATGGTGAGATGGCTGAGGTAAGCTGGCCAGGGAGAGTTGTCCCATGCTGGTTTAATTAAACCTTCATTGTAGACATGGTCTTTTACATCTAACAGACTTTTTCTTAGCAATTATACCAATATTAGGTAATTCACTCCATATTATATGAAGTTTACATTATTATTTTTACCTGCTTTGAGTACATTTATTTAAAAGCTAGGTATCCACTGAACATGTGGTCTGATACTGCATTCAGGTTTAAGTTGTAATGAATTGGTTTGAATGTGGACAGAAGGCTAGGATATAAATACTGATATACATGAAACCAAACATGATAATACAGGATATGGAAAGGAGTATTTTAAATAAAATTACTTGAGTATGCATTTTAGCAGCAATCTATTTTATTAATGTCACTCTTAAGCAATGAAATTATAAAAGTTTGAAGATCAAATACCAGATACACATACAAAATCCTTGACCTCTCTGATTCCTATAAAATACATAGTTTTAGACTATATGTCACTATTTTGTCTTTTAGAAATATGGAGACATAAATATCTTTAAGAGTATTTAAATAGCTATTATTTTTCTGTTCCCAAAACTTATTCAAGAATAGACATGTGTTGGATTTTCAGTTCGTCATTAATCAAATATAAAGAACTGGAAGTCACAGCTCTTCCTTATGCAAATCATAATCCAATAATTGTAAGACTGCTTTTAGAAGAACCTCAAAAATGAAAAAGTGGAGACTGAATAGTCTACTAAGATTGAAAGAAGATATTAATCAAAATGTCAACATGAATTAAATAGCTTCTTCCAAACCAATGTAACTCCTGACATGCTTTTATCTACACTAAGGGATTTTGCTAAAACATTTTGAGACTATTTATCTGTTTGCCATGAAATAGAAAGAAAGAAAAACATAAGGATGTACTGATGAATGAATAGAAGAAACTAAAATTAAGACATAAGCAGAACCTGGAAAAAAAATAAACTTATTCATAATAATTTGGACCTAATGTAAGTAAAGAGGTAATCTTGCTTATAAGGAGATAGTCTTGCTGAACAAAAATATTTTGAAAAAGTAATAAACCAGGCAAAATTTTGGCACATACTATGAAAAGAAGAAAAGAGAATTATTGCCAGGATAGAAAACAGTATATTTGAAAGAGAAGATGATTAAGCAATCTGTTAAATATTACACTCAATTATACAGCACACAGACACTAAATCTGGAAAAGATCAAACAATACTTAAATTTAACATAAACAGCGAAATGTACAGATTGACAAAAGGAAGCTCTTTTAAAAAACAATCCCAAAAGATGAAATTAGAGAAACAATACAGAGATTAAAATTGAAGAAATCCCTAGGACTAGATGGTTCTTCTGCAATATATATACTTAAGAATGGTTAAATCAACATTTCCTGAAAGTTTTTATTATATATCTTTTTTAGAAAATATTGATTTAACTATTCTCAAGTAATAAAATACACTTATTTTACAGCAAAATTGAATCTTTATAATGGATTCAATACATCCTAATCAGACTGGGTTTGTCCCAAAGTGATACATGAGGAATAATATCAGGTATATTTTTAATGTTATTGATAATATAAATCAAGCAAACATAACAAGAAAGCTATTATGATTTTTTTAGATACAGAGAAAGCTTCTGATAATTCTCTAAAACTCTAAAGATGAGCTGTGATTTCAATTTGGATACAAAGCACTTATTTAAAACAAAACTAAATAACAATAAACAGATTTTTGTCTCCATGGCTGCTTCTTTCTTTCCTTATTTTTACAGGAAATAAAACCATTGGCAAGGAAATCAATATAATTTTAGGATTTCAATTGCAAAGCTAAAACTAAAATAAATGATATGTGGACTGTTATACTTATAGTTATTCATGCAAGGCATCCTTTGGAATTTAGAACAGGAATATCTGCCGATATCGAATTGTATTATTAAACAGTATTATTTAGATCACATAATAGATGATATCATTTTATTGCTTCTACTCAGGTAGTAGAACCATTGGATGTTTAAATGCCTTTGGCTTCATACAAATATAAATGCAAAATGTATACACAATTATTTAATCATAAGCAAAATATTAAAATATGGGAAAATCATAGAATCAACAGATTTATCATCCCTTGCTTTAATATTAAGCATTTCCTTTCATGAAGGGAAATATAAAAAAATCTTTGATCATTGGAGAAATAATAATCTGTATATGCTGCAAGATTTCAGTCTAAACAAAAGAAGGATACAAAAGAAGGATCTTTTGAAATCATTTCCTTGGAATGGTCAGAATCATCTTATTGCTTCAAATAGCTTATTTAAAAAAGAATGACAAAAGCAATGCAATACAGAATTCTGAAAGAATTGATCAAATTTGAAGAACATGTAACATCAACCTCAGAACCTCAGAATATTGTGACTAAACAAGAATATTTCCATAATTATTTGAATACAAGGCCACCCCCAACTTCTTTGTATATGTACCATTTATCATACCATGGGTTTACCAAATATAATTTTCAGTATCAAAAAAAGTAATTCCGTATTTGAAAAACAAATTTAACTCACATTTTAAATCAACTTGGAAAACATTTATGGATTGTAATTCTGCCTATTAATTTATACCACATTTAAAGCTTGGCTTTCTCTTAACATGAGGCTTCAATATACTAGCTTTTCTTCAAATTGCTAAATAAGGATAAAATATTTAGATTTCATGTAAACTATTTTTAATAGTTTCTTCTAACTCATGATTCATATTATACTAGTCCCTTGACTTCTTTTTGAAAACTGATTTGATCTTAATAAATTTGAAATCTCAAATTATTCAACTTTAATATGCAGCACTGATTTTTTTTATTTTTTTGTTTGTCTTCTTAGCTGTGTTCTTAAATACCTACTAGTTTTTAAAGTAATTTGATACTAACATGTATGTGCACATACATATCGTTTCTCTCTGACATAGAGAAAATAGGAAGTCAAAAAGCATACAGCTTATTAGTTTTATCTCCATTCTAAGTAACTCTCAAACATTGTGCATAAGACTTCATTCAAAGATAGCATAAAGCTATACGTAGTTTGACCCCCAAAAAGCAGATTGTAAATATTTCATGGAGGGATAGCCTTGTGGCCATTTTTCCCTTGCATCCAGAAAAGTTAAATTCAGTATGAATTAGTCATGATCAAGCATACATTGACCTGAATTGTAGTATAATCACTTGGCCTTATATCCTTGTGAACATCCAATGAATTAAATACACATCAAGAATTAGCTAGACATCTGAAACTATTAGCTGGATCAATACATTACAATCTAAAATTATACATACTATTTTTGTAAATACTAATAGTTGCTTTCATATTTGGGTTTCTCCACATTTACTGGAGAACAACATAAATAAAGAAAATGGAGAAAAAATATGCAGCAGCAATGAGAAGAAAGGGGAATACTCAAATGGGTTTATAGCTTCACAATCTCATGTCCTTCAGACCCAAAATGAAATCACAAGAAGCCTCTGAATAATTTTGTAAAAATGAAAAACTATAACTTTGGCTTGGTTATGCAGAAGAGGAAGAGAAATCTATAAATGAGGCAACAGAGAAAGTGTTATCAATTCCAAGTAAATGCAACATACTACCAAAGGAATCACCATGAATGTATTATTAAAGCAATTATGGTATAGCTTCTGGCTGATATGCCTGGCTTTGCTGATGCTCATTTTATTTTAAAAAATATAATAATAATATAATATTTTAACTTCTGCTATATTAAGACTTTGCTTGTATTTTAAAGCAAGGCTTGAAGGTAAGGAGAGAGAAAAATGTTACTGTATGCTTCAAGATTTAAGTGCTGCCATACCCATTAAGGTCTAGTGAGAAATGGGTGGCTGCAAAACAATAAATCCAAGGATTAAGATTATCTAGAGGTATCAATTGTTATATACAATACATGCACTGAATATGAAAGCTTCTGTTCTGGAATCACCTGAAAATGGCTACAGTGAATTTAGATGATGCATCAGGCATGGATTCCGTCAAACTATCCACTGCCTATAGTAAATATTGCTTAATTGATTCATTGAACTTGTTGAGATTTCTACAAATAATTGGCTTGTTTTCAAAGCTTTAGAAATTTCCCACCCTATCACACTTTAACACGGAAATTTTCAAAATATAACAGGACAAGAACTTTCATTGCCACCAAGAGCTTCCAGTGCCATTGGCTAGTTATTCTGTTTCTCAAACAATACTCTCTAGTAAGACAGCTTGTGAAGTTATACTGCTTATTTTTGCACATTTGCTGGTATAGGAGACAAGCTACTACTACATCTATCTTCGTTTAAATATTTATTTATTTATTTAAAAAGTTTATAGAGCCACCTATATGAAAATACAACTCAGGTGGATCACAAAAACAATAAAATCCAGAATTATACAAATCATAAAACATAAAATCAAAACAAAACCCAGCACCTCAATCATCCACTTGGGATGATCCTCAACCAATTCTGGACATCCTCACTCTACCCTGATGCCAGGGTAAGATGTCAAGTCTTGAAAACTTTCTGGAAGACTTTAGGGAAGGGATACCAAATCACTGGGGTAGGGGATATTCCATAAGGTAGGGTCAGCCACAGAAAAGGCACACTTCCAAGATGGCAAGATTTCAGGGAAGGGACCTGAACATGCTTAATCTACCTGATCTAGTAAGATGAGCAGATCCCTCAAACAACCTTATCTCATGGCATGAAAAATAGTACTTTGAATTGAACCTAGAAAGAAACTAGGAGCCAGAACAATTTTTAAAGCAGTGGTTTTATGTGGTATCTTGCAGAAACAAGAATTTTATCCAGTAAAATTATGAAACATTGTCAACTTTTCTTGACATAACAGTTTGTAAAATAAACATTTTACAATAAATAAATATTCTGTAATGTGATTAATAAGGGAAATAAGGAGGAAGAGGAGGAAAATGAAATCAGATTTAGAACCTTCAAAAGTCTACAGTCAACTATATTTTGCAGCACTTTTAATTGCTACCTTGCTTATTATTGCTCATAAACTTCTAGGAGAAGGTGAAGACACCAGAATTGAAACCTATTATTGTAGCATATACAGTAATGTGTTAAAATTCAATTCCATTTACATTTCTAATCTCTCCTATGCATTTTTAAAAGCAACGGAGCAAGACCTCAATCAATCAACCAACATGCAAAGAAAGAAATAATCACAAATAAATTGGTTGCAAGTTACTTCAGCATCTAAACAGTACACGAATGAAGCCCTGAAAGAGATGAGCATTATCTGAAATCTGTCAGTTCTTAAATTAATGTTCTGAAGGCTTGAGAGACAAAGTATTAATGTACTAAAGCCTTAACCACACTCCTTACTAACCCACTATGTAGATCAGATTTCAAGAACCTAAACCTGATTGTTTTGAGCTGCAGCCCTAAAGTACCTTCCATGTAAGGAAGAGCTAAAATGAACTGTTCTTGCAAAATATCTTCATGAATCACTTATCACATGAAGATCTTTGCCTGTAGTAACTGTTTCCACTGTAATTTTGCTCTTGATGTGATATTCCCAATTAAAGGAACAAGTTCCCCTTGGGCTTGTCCTTCCATTAGACTTCATGGAACAATAGGGAGAAATTAAAATTGTCACTGTTGGGGAGAATTTCTGTGATAAAAATAAATATTCTGCCATGAATGATGTTTGTATTTTAGACAACACCTGTTTGATAACAAATATCTAAATGTATATGGCAAGGGGAAAACAAGTTAAAAATACAGCATTACAAAGGAAAGAGGAGGGTTGGGTTTACTGCATTTGAAGTTGTATTTTGCTACTTATTGTTTGCTCTGGATGAAATAATGGATATTGCTGAAAAAAGAGACTTTTTCAGTTAAAAGCTCACAAACTAAGGCTTGAATGGCATGGATATTCATGATAAAATAAAGTTAAATTAATGTGGACTTCAAATATCATTTTATTAGACATGCTATATTGAGAACATAGAATAGATATAAACCCAGATTTTGTCTGGAAACACCTGATTTTTCATATTTCTAGTTATCTGAAATATTTAAAATGGATAAAAAGATCCATGGTTAGGAGCAAAGTAAGTCAGATTTTGAGATATAATTATGTATTGAGGATAAACATGTAATTGCTAAAATATACACACTTTTGTTGAAATTTGAAACAGAGGAAAAATGGATTAAGAATGTATGACAAAATGGATTAAGAATTTTGTTTATACATACAGATGGATCAATGGAAAAATAGATAGTTAAAAGGGTTGAAATTTACACTGTGTTGTGAATTATAAAATGAATATGTCATTAATACATGACACCAAAGAAATTATCTTGAATGTTTTAAAGACACTTCAAAGATATTTTGGAAACATGAACATGAGAGGTTTTATTATGCTTGATGAAGATGTAAAAAGGCTAAGAATTTTTGGATTCAAATACATACTATAATACAGAAAATTTTAAAGTTCAATATTCAATTGAAGCTGGAACTTTACCTTTAAGGATTAATAGATACACAGAAAAAGCCATGAAAGATTATTTTAATATTTCAGTAAGATTATGATATGTGCAGAGATTCTTCTGATAAATTGACTTATTTTGGTTAGAGAAAAGACATTTATCTATATTTATTGGTGGCTGGAAGCCTCGTAAGGACTTTTTGTGTAAAAATTAAAAAATGAATTTGTGATTTATGGTTTTGATGATTAGACAGGATAGATTATAGAAAGAAGAATGAAGTATTGCAACTTTAGGAAGAGAGGTTAAGATATATTTGTGCTTATAACTGCTATGTTAGAATGCCAAAAGTCACTTCTTTATATCTTCTTTCTTTTCTATTTTTCTTCATTGTTTTTGCCTTTTTATTTCTTTTTTCTTCCTTATTTTAGTTTTTATCTTTATATTTAAAAGATTTCATGGAACAGTACCAACCCTTGCCTTGGGTAAAGAAAATCTAATTAACCCATCCCTGTTTTCATTATTATACCAGAAAGTGTTATTCTTCTTCCAGTCTTCTGCCAGTCATACACAGTAGTGTGATAGGTTTCAACCTCTATAAATGCTTATCTGTGGGTGGGGATGATATGAGAAAAACTGATCCCCAGGTGCCCCAGTAGAAAAATGCTTGTCAATTATTCTAATCATTGCTTCTCAGTTCCATCCAGAGCCTTTTGGCTGACATCTGTTTTAAAACAGTTTATCAGATCATGTCTCCTTTGAATACCTCCTCTCTCATCCTCATCAATGTTCCAAATCCCAACCTCCAAAGTTTCAGGGCTATTACATTTGTCTTGGCAAAACATCCAGCGGGACTTACATATAGACTTCATAAATATGCAGGAGATGCTATATGTAGAAATCATAGAATTAAAAATAGTCCTGGCTACCCAGTGAGTTTCACTTATCTGAAAATGTGAAGCTCAGCACCAAATACCAGACTTAATCCTAAAACCAGTCCTTGAATGTAAGACTAAGAATAAGACTGCATCTCTTCCCTTGGCCATACTGCTAGCTTTGCAACAATAAATCTTGTCCTTATTGTTTGCAGTGATATCCTGCTCAGGTCATCTACACTGAGGAGACATACATACAAGTTATTTGTTTTGTTTCTGAACTTTAAAAATATAAAGCAATATACCCTTGTTTTTAGACCAAGAAGATTGGGTAGATGACAGAACCTAATACACTTAGTGAAGAATTGGTATATCCACATTTTATTTTTTGGAAGGAATGAAATGAAGCACTTTCCCTTCCTATCAGGGGAAGGAGAGTGAGAGAACAGCAACTGTTCCCTGCTATGTTCCATTTGCTTTGATTTGAGTGGCAAAGCAGGCAGGAATTTAGCTAGAGTACTAGAAGTGGAAAAGCCAAACTATGGAGATAGGCTGGAAAGAACAAGGAGAAGAAAAGTTAGCCAGCTTTGAATTTTAAGAAATTGCTTTGAATGAAATATCTTTGCTACAAAGGAGAGCAGACAAGAAAATTTATCTTTGCTGCGAAGTTCACACTTGCTGGCCCTCTGTGTATTTGCATTTCAGTGGCATGCATTTTTGCTTGAACAGTGCTAACTTAATTTACTTGCTGTAATCCTAGAGAACTGTCACAGGAAGCTTAGGGTGCTTAGGAAAAGAGTGCAAATTGGGTTATAAACAGAAGATTTTCAGGCTGAAATCCTATGCTCACTTACTTGAGAATAAATCTTACTAAAGCCTAAATACATTACTGTATTTATGTGAAAGAAAGATTAGTGTCTTTTTCATTAAATAAATTAACTTTACAATGAGAGACTACAGGAGAATACAGTGATTGAGGTAGATGAGTTTTTTTCTATCTAATATTTCCTTGTACAGAGGTTGCCTTAAATTCAGAGTTGTCTTCTTTTTGGTAAATAATAAAACTTCCAAACCATGTTTCAATAAAGATTTGAAAAAATGAAATTTAGATAATTCATAATGGGCTGAAACCGAGGGTGGGGGGTTTAATTATTTTAATTATTTATTGGACTTGATAATGTTTAATAATTTTTTAAATAATTTTTAAATAAATAATTTTTTAAATTATTTATTGTATTGTATGGTTTTTATGTTGTGAGCCACCCNAATAATTTTTTAAATTATTTATTGTATTGTATGGTTTTATGTTGTGAG
>AZIM01000688.1:477843-489094 GCA_000516915.1 Ophiophagus hannah | reverse complement strand
ACTAAGAAGAAATTTCCTGACAGAACAATTAATCAGTGGAATGGCTTCCTCCAACACTGGAAGTTTTTAAGAAGAGCAGGGAGTTGGACTAGAAGATTTTCAAGGTCCCTCCAACTCTTATTCTGTTAAACACAGTAATTTGGACTGTCATTGAGCTATTTTTGACGCAAACACACTTTGTGATGAGTCTGAAGATTCCTTCCTTCCTCGCCAAGATGTTTGTGCAACAAATCTACCTAATACATGGGGTCCCGAAGTGCATTATCTTGGACTGGGAGTGCAATTCCATGCAAAGTTTTGGCGGGAATTCTTGAAAATGATAAGATCTTCCCAGGAACTTAGCTCCCCCTATCATCTGACTACCAATGGGACAGCTGAAAGAGCCAACTCATTAGTAGAACAACCCAGCAGACTTAAATTGGGTTGAACTGCCTTTCACAGAGGTAGCATATAGCAACTCGGTGTACAGCAGCACAGGTTTTACTCCTTTCAAGATGGCTACAGGGACCACAGGAAGCCCCATTCTCAGTGTCATTAGTTGATTGGATGGATATGTTAAAAGACATATGTGTGAGGCACTGAATAAGGCTAGGAAAGTTCAAAAAAGGTAAGCAGTTAGGAAGAGAGACCCCAGTGAGAGTTTAGAGTGGCGGATAAGATCTACTTGTCCACCAATACCTAAACCTGAGGCAGCCTTGCAAAAAGTTGGGTCTCAAATACATGGGACCTTTCCACATCATCTGGATCATAAATCCAATGACAGTGGAGCTGAAATTGCCAAGAAGCCTCAAGCGAGTTCATCTGGTATTTCATTGCAGATTTCTAAAACCTTTTCCGGGATCTTGGTTGAGGCCAGTCAAGCCTCCTCCCATCCTAGTAAAGGGGGAGGAGCACTATAAGTTCAAAAGGATTTTCAATTCCAGATATCACAAGGGAAAATTACAATACTTAGTACTGTGAAAAAGCTACCCATTAGCAGACACTGAGTGAGTGGCTGCCCCAGATGTTAGGGCAGTAAGGTTACTTAAGAAGTTTCACATGAAGTACCCTCAGCAGCCTCAATAGGGAAGGCAGCAGCAGTTGGTTTATCAGTAATAATGTGTGTGTATGTTTATTCCTGTTTCATGTTACCCATTCTTTCTGGGGGGTCAGCATGTCAAGATTAATTCACCTTTCACTTACATCTTGACAAAGAAAGATGAAATGCAAAGATGGGAGGGATGGTATCTGGGCAATCGAGGCATCTCTGGAAGTGCCCAAAGTCTCTGAGCGTGGCTAGCTATTTTCTCATAAAAAAATGAACAGAAGTGATTGACGGGTGTAATGAACTGTGGGTGGCTCAGAGGGAAAGGGGAAAATAATTTTGCTCACGTTTGAACAGGAAATCCAGAGCTGGTTTTGTTTCTGTGCCAATGTAGTTTTTTAAATGAAGTATAATACTCTTGGGAAAAAATGTCCTAGGAATTTCTTTTTCTGGAAATACCAACTGGACAGTTGACAGATATATAAAAAAGCAAAATATCTGTCTTCCATCTTCCAAAAAAAAAATCTTTCCAGCAAAAAGTTTTAAGAAAATACATGGCTTGGATAAATCCATGCAGTTTCAATATTACTTCCATTTTTTTCTCATTGTTTGCATTAAATTTCAAGGTGGAGTCAAGAAATTCCAGATTATGGCAGTAGCTGAATACTTTTTCTTGAGACTGAAATGTATCCCTTTTTTCCAGTTACTTCAATTTTTATAATTATGTTTGATATATTAATAAACTAGATTTAAAAAGAAAATAAGAAAAAAACTCCCTTTTTATTACTTCTCAGTTTATTTATGTTGACTGCTTATTGGAGCATATTGCCAATTCATATTTAGATTCTAGAGTGTGCTGTGCTCTGTCTCATTATTCCATGCTCTTTTCTGCATTTATGTGAATTGTTGAATACAAAATATAAATGGTGCATCGTATTTGTTACATGATGTCCCCTTTATGCATTAATATGACTGAAATTAATAGCAAATATGTGTATGTTGAAATACAGTATACAGTACTGAAAAAGTCAAAAAGTTCAACAGGATGTACCTACTTTTTAACCTTATATGTTTCCTTTGGTTCTTGTACTCACCTAATGAAAAAAGTCATGCCCCTTTCTCTGTTTTTTTTTTTCAAGAGGCTACCAAGTGAAATTAGGGCAGTGGAAGATCTCTGTCGTTTTTCTCCTGGTTGCTTTTGAGGATCATGCTTGGAGGAAGAAGAGAGTGGTGTAGTGTGGCTGGACTGCACTAGGCAGGCTGCCACTGCTCCATTTTTCTCTTTTAACAAGAAGATGAAGAGGTGATAGCAACACTGGAAACACTGTTTCTTTATCTGTCCAGGCGTGGACATTTACTGACCTTTGTTGTTTTATGAAAATCCCATAGATAATCATTATTGTACCGTTTCTCATCTTTTTTGATCTTTCCAAAAATGGATATGTAGAATTTGTCACCCGTTTAAATGGCTACAAATTAAAGCTAAGTTATGTTTGCTGAAGACAAAATTAGCTCTCTCTTATGGAAATGTTTTCCTTGGTTTTAAAGTGCTATATGAACAGACCTGCACAAAATTTATTATGCTTGTAGAACCAGCCCAAGGCTTCATTTATACCTGTATTTATGAACCTGTAAATATTTTATGAACAATATAAATGTCATAAAATGAATGGGGAAAATAACTTCGGTTATGTCTGAATCAGGTGCAGTTTGGGCAATTAAGGACAAATATTTATTCACCCATGGAAGGACTGACTAGTTGTAATATGTCCTGTTTGCATTTAAAATCCGCTGCTAATTTCTAATGCCAGAGTTCTACTTTGCTACATGGAAGGCATTGTATCTAAAAAGGGTGAGGTAAAGATTAAGACTTTGGTCATTGGTGCCAAATGCAATAGACTTTGTCTGTGTGCATGGGGAAGGGAGCTTCACAAATTGACAGGTGTATCCTTAGCTGACAGGGACCTCTGTGATCACCTTATTGGAGCTTTGAGTGGGTGGTTAGATAATGGAGGCAGGGTCCCTCGGGCACTACAGGAGTAACTACACAAAGTTAAGGATGGCATTACAGGGTATGAAGAGTTTTAAAGATTTCCGTGTAGAGAATTATTAACAAAGTAAACTAGGGCTTGTAATTCACAGGTGCTAGGATTGCAGGATCTTACTTATGATTAATAACTAAGTAATTAAGGTAGTTAAATTAAGTAATTTAGTTAAAACTCTGACAACATTTTGCATCTACTTTCCAAACTATTTTCAAGGTAGTCCCATAAGTGCTTTGTATTAATCCAATTATGAAGTTAGGGCAACATGAATAGCTGAAATCAAATGTACAGTATTTAGCCCAGAAACAATTATGATTTATAAGGCAGTTCAGACTGAACATAATTATTCCTTGCCACCAAGGCTACCTCTGCTTCTTGAATAAGACAGATCCCCAGGTACAAGGCACAAGGGCAAAAATACTATCTTTCCATGACAATCCTTGTACAGTAATCTCATTATACCCTAGAGCTGGGCTTTTCAAATGGTATCCCAGAGAGTCCTAGGGATCCCCAAGGACTTGGTGGAGTTCCATGAAAGATCAAGAGTGGGGGTGAAAAATTCATTCAAATGCAGTCAGGGCCATCCTAGCAATTTTTCTGATAGAAGAACTTCTAATAGAAGTTGTTCTCTCATGAAAAAAACACAATGGTTGGCATTTGTTCATCAGGAGTTTTATGAAAAGGTTTCAAGAGTGAAAAATTTGAAAAGCTCTATTCTAGAGGGTTTTCTGCTTTGGGGGGATTCTTGAAACCAAAGCAGTTCCCCCTTAGGTATAATGGAACAGAGTAGCAAAGAGCTTTGGCGCTTTTGATTTTGGTAGCAGGCTAGAGTGTCCTAAGAAATACCGAGCAACCCTACAATTACACATTCATAGACTTGTCTCCGTAACATGTACATCCTTTGCAAGTAGTGATCTCCTTTGCTGACCTCACAAACTACTTATAGGCATGGTTCATGAAGTACTAAAAGTATGCTGTTGATTGTGCCTTTTAAAGACAATTTACAAGTTATAATTTCATCTAGTATAAATCAGCCTGCTTTTAATTAAGCAGCCCTACACATAGTAACTGGCCTGTAGGCTACTTTGTTTAAAAATGTTCCTATTTATATTTTCAATGTTCCATATATGCAAATGCAACAAATATATTATCCTAAACCATACTGTGGATCTTCATGGGCCCTAAAGCTTTCTGGGGATCCAAATGGTTAATCTTATCTCTAAATTTAAACTGAATGAAAACCAAAATCTCATTAGGTTTGGCATAATGTTGGGTAATTACAAAAAATAGTCGTTACAATAAACAGGACATTGTGCCATGTAATCCAGTATCCTCTTTTACTCATTGAAATTAAAAACAGCTTTTTTTTTCCTCATCTCAAGAACGTTCAGGGTCTGCTGCATGCTATATAATTTAGCCTCCATCCCCCTCCTTGCTTTTCCTACAAAAAGCTAAGAACTATTTACTATGTACAGGTGCAACTCATAAAGAATGATTGGCTTGTTTTCATTTACTGTTCTGTATACTCGAGCTTTGAATGTAATGGAGCATGCCAATTACCTGAGGATTTGTAGGAGTGAATCACATAACTTGAAAGTGATCACTCCCTGCTTTTGCCTATGCATTCGCTAATCAAATGTGCTGGTTGTTAAGTGCATGAAGTGCAAACGCACTGAAGGCCTGACCCACTGAGATATCTCATGCTTGTCCACCCCCCATTCTGCCCAACTAGGTCACTTACCTTATGTAGATCTCAATGATCAATGGAGCTGTCTCCTCTCCAGTCTCTCTGCCGCAATTTTGTCTTGAGCAAAGGCTTGCCGATGCCTACAGGGATGACATATTGCATCCCTATAGGCTCTGATTGTTTTTGCAAAAACCCTTTGCTAACAAGAACAGAGCCTGGTAGAGGTACACAAGTCCCTCCAGGCCTCTGCTCTCATTGGCAAAGGCCTTCTCAAGTCTTTCGCCAATGAGAACAGAGGCCTGGAGGGATGCATACACTGCTCACAGGCTCTGTTCTCATTGGCAAGTGACTTGAGGCCTTTGCCAATGAGAATGGAGGCCCAGAGGGATGCACACACTCCTCTCGGCCTCCATTCTTGGCAGCAAAGGATTTTTGCAAATATGGCAAAAGGTTTTGCAAACAGAGGGAAGGCTTAAGTGCTTCAGGCCTTCATTTGCAAAGCCTTTTGCTGCAGATCTCATTCAGGCTTCCGTTTGCAGAGAACAGAGGCCTAAAGTACCATGAGATCAGGCGAGATTAATAGTGTGAGATCTCACGCTACTGATCTTGTCTGATCTCACGATATTTTAGGCCTCTGTTCTCTGCAAACAGAAGTTGTGTGTGATCTTGCAGTACTTTAGGCCTTCATCCTCTGCAAATGCACCGAAGGCCTGAAGCACCAAATAGGCCAAGAAACTGAAGGGTCGCTAGATCTTTGCAAGGTGAATATCCACACGCCTAGTACCTGTAGAGACCCATCAGTGTGTGTGTATGGGCAGGGGGTTGGGAATAGGCAGGGTGAATGTTGCAGAGCCTCTGTGGTAATTCATAAGTATGAATGATTGCTTTAGTGCTATAACATTTGTAAATTCGGGACTGTGTCATAAATACTTGGGAGGGGGTTAGGTTGGAACTTCGAATGGTCACTAAGTGAACTGTTTTAACTTGGGGATTATCTGTATTTAATAAGAAAGGAATGTACAGGAAATGGCGGGCTAGTTTTTGAGGGAGAGAGTAGTGCATCTGCCTTTAAAAGAGGCAGTAATGGGGCTCACAGTTGAAGCACCCAAGAGTAACTTGCCTAGGCCACCTCAGGAAGTCAGAGCGGAAGTCAGGATGCCACCAAGACAATTTCTTCATTTCTTAGACTCTTGGCCATCATCCAGCATGTCATTGAAATGTTCACTTCTAGATACACATGAGCCCATGATTCAGAATATCTTGTTCCTGCACTTTATTATTTTGGCATAAATAAAACAAATATGTATTATTTAGCCATTGCTAAATTTTTAAAAGAAAGGAAACCGTATAAAATCATTATTCTAAACCAAAATGGAGATTCTATTAGAGTATGTTATTCTGGAAAGGGATTTCTTGGAGTTCTGCTAAAAGTTAACCTGTAAAGCCCCAAAAACTAAATTGTGAAACATGTCTTCCTAAGAAGGGATATCTCAATGAATAACAAACTTCTAAGTAAAAGTTCCCTTTTTTAATGTGACCTCACAATTTTAATGAAAAGCTTTAGGTTTACAAGTTCTTTGCAAATACATTGACACAGCTCGTCAAACCTGAATCAAAAATTCTGATTTAAAAGCACTCTCCATATCAAACAAGAACATTTTATATGATTTTGATATCAATGACCAAGTCCAAGTCATTGCTATGGATTGAATAGTTTTGATATTATGACACGAACTGACTCGGGAATCCATTCTGGAATTGAGAAGGGTGTGTGTGTGTGTGTATGTGTGTGTGTAGTGAGTGGGGAAGAGGTGCTTACATGCACATGCATGAATACATATGGGTGTATACCTACCACCTACCCCTGCACACAAACATGCACACACTTTTCCAAGACAATTCAGAAGTGAATTGAGCAGATGAGCTGGGATCATGATGTAAGCAAGGGCAAACAGGATGGTTACATTCTCCAATGGGAGGGAATCTTTGATTGGCCACAGAGCTGATTGATCTTTATTTTCTGCCACAACCAGGCACAGTGGCACCTCCATTCTGCATGCAAAACTCCCCAACCCTGGAATCTGACTTCATCTTAAGCACCTTCAAAAAACCTCTTCCAACACTTTGCTTCCTAAACAACCTCTGCCTGAGCCAGTCATTTCACTCTGTCTGAACTTGGGTTCATTTACTTCCCTCTCTTTGTGTAGCCTAAAATCTCCAACAGAAACAAATAGATACCTTTGAAAGAAGCAGGGAAGTTTCCTAGAGAAAAGAGAGCAGCTACTAATTACTGTTTGCAATCTACTTGTACATTCAGTGAAAAGGAAATTATGCAGGCCTGAGGGGTGTGTGAAACATAAGATAAAGCTCTTATATACTGCCACTGGAAAAACAAACAAAGTTTTTAAAATATACACCTGTTCCAGTGTTATGTTAAAGTAATTCCTAACCAGAAAATGAGATAGGCATCAGAAAAGAGAAATATTGACATGGTCTCAGTCATATTCCATAAGTCATAATTCATCTTACAGAGTAAAATATGAGCAAGACAATGGGCCCTGCCTTTTGCTTTAAGAGGCATGCCCATAATTCATGTTTGCCTCCTATCTCTTCATCACTTCCTTTGATAGGATGTACAGCTTTTCCAAAGCCCTTCCTGTCCTCATAAGCAGAATATGGCCTCATAATTTGATCTCATACGTGATCCTTGGGTGGAGCACTGCCTCCTCCAGAGAGGAAGGAATCAGCGTTCCAGAGGAAACACCCTACAGAGTCTGGCTTAAACTCACTTTTCACACAGAATTCATAGTTCTAAAATCTAAACCAAGAAATAGTCGTATCCTGGAATGAATTTTACCTTCTAGAAGAGGATAGAAACAATATTATTTATTGACCATTTCCAAAGAAATGTACAGGGCTTAGTTACTCAGGGAACTAGCAGTGCACACTGATTACTTTTCAATACATTTCTGTGGAAATATTTTTTTACAAACAGGATAATTTGTGAGAATTAATTATTCTAAATGTTATTTCACTGTACTCTAATTGATAAAATTTATGGCATCATCAGACAAAACATTTCATTTTAAAGATTTCTCGTAAATCCTGGTGGCCGACAATGCTACCATAATCCACAGCTTCTGGGAATCATAAATACAGTCTTTTGCAGGATTTTTGATAGCCATAAATGTTGCAGCAATTATTTAGGCATGGTTCCGAGTGGGAGCCTAAAGCGTGAAATCAATTATATTGATTCTTACTATTTCTAATCTTGTAATCTAACCAGAATCTTTATGGAACTGCATTTCTAAAATTGGCAAATAAGTAAACTATCAACTGGCTAAATGGATAACTAGTTGAACAATAGAACACTATGAGATCTAGTTCTCAAGAAGCTTTGTTATTTCCCTCCCCCTATTTTCCTCTCCATATCATTTATATACAACTTTTAAACATGTCTATATTATTTCATAAGAACTTTCCGGGTCTGAACTATTATATGGAATGTGCTGTTGCTAAGCATTGGGCTTGGTCCATAAAGACATGAGAAGGTAACATAACATCAGCATTTTCTTTTCTAATGAGATGAGAATGGTGTCTGGCAATTTAACTTTCTTTGAAATAACTGGAAAGAATAGGTTGATTGATGTTTAGGAACATGAGCCAATTTGATGTAGTAGTTGAGATACCAGGCTGCAAACTGAGATATTGTGAGTTCTAATCCTGACTTAGGTGCAAAGCCAACTGGATAACCCTAGGATAGTCACTTATTCTTTGCTCTAGAAAGTAGGCAAAGGCAATTCACTTCCAAAAAATATTGGCAAAATATTTGCAGGGATTACTTTAGCAAGTCACCAGAAGTCCACACTAACTTAAAGGCATACATTCAGTCTGCCACAGATCAGCCTCTAGGGACAGTACTGTAATTCATTTTTCTCCTGTATTTGGATTCACAACTGATTGCACTGTTCTTAAACCAGGTTCAACATGTATAAGAATTTGATGAAATGTGTCCCCTGATTACTTTAATCATGCCCTCTTTTGTACTGATGTTAGTTTAAGATTCCCATACCAATGGGAGGGGATACACTTCAGTGATGTTTTTAATGGCTTATTTGGGAGATCCTTATCTGCAAGTGCTTTTTATTTTCAATTAATCTTTGAGGAAAGGAATAAGATAGCCATGGTATTTGACCTTGGCTTTGTATGAAAGTCAGTTTTCTATCAGAATTACAGTAATTCTTCAGCTAACAGCGGCACTCAGGACTGATTATGTGAAGTTTTGAAACCACGGCAATCTTTTCTAAAAATATTAATTACCCTTGTTGTTACCTAAGGCTTAGCTAGTCAAGGGATTGGTAACACCAAGGGTCAACTTCTGGTGCATGATGACCATCCATCCACCAAAATAGAATTGTATTCCAAGAGATAAATCACCATATTTAATCAATGGTGGCTGCCAAAAGTAAACAGGAACTGAAAGAATTTGGCCAACCTGAAATCTCAATACAACAATCTTATTATCAGCTTCAAAACGGGTTAGGCCTGCTGCAGCCATATTTCCATTTCTCAGATTGCCACACAGGGTGAGTGTGTGTGTGTAAGTCTGGAATGTCAGACCAGACAAGAAACAACAGACCACCCTGTGGGAACCAAGGTCATCTCAACATCTCAAGCTGGCCAGAGACTGAGGGTAATTGCTCAAGTGGTTGCAAACAGAGGAAACCAAGGGACCTTACCCTGCCTATACCGAAAGATATTTTGCCTACTAAGCCATCTTTAAAAATCTGAGTTTTGAAAGAACTATGATAGAAAAATCTGAGTTCCTGACATTCTTGATGATATTTACAAAATCTATTTAGCCAAATGTTACAGGGCGGAGAGTAAGGATATCCCCTACAACAAACAATATTACTTTGAAAGTAGCTGTTGACTCCCCAAAAATTGTATCTCTTTCCAGCCTGGGAAAGTGATAGCAGTATACTTCCAACAGTAAAGAGAAAGCCAAGAGAACAGTGTGTACTCTCTGTTTTGTCTACTTTCCCAGCCTTTTGTAACTGAAAAACTCTGTATCACAGTGTTATTGGAGCAGTTACCCCTTTGATCTTTTATCAGAGTTAGCTAGCAACTGTGGGGGCCAGAGCCAGGGGAGATGAATGACATCAGCCTTTGTCAACCTTCCACTCACTCTGAAAACAACATCCATGGGGCTTTTCGTGCTCCATTTCCAAACCACACTTTTCCTTCTTCTATCATTTCAAATGGTCCTGTCCATTTGGGCTAGATGCTTCAATTTGTGACAGGTTGACCTCAGCAATTCATTGTCATCTTTGTAGCTGACAGGTCACCTTTTCCCCAATTAGAACTAAATAAAGGAGTTAAGGTCTTCACTTCATAGAAAAGATGCCAATTTGAAATCCAGCAGAATCTCTTTTTTAACCTTTAAAACAAAATATATATACATATATATCATAGAATCATAGAGCTAGAAGGGACCTTTGGGGGTTTATAATTCATTCCCTGCTCAACGGAGGAGTCCTTATACATTCCAGAAAAATGGTTGTCCAATCTGTTTTTGAAAACCTGCAGTGATGGTGCACCACAACTCCAGGATGCAAACCACTGATTAATCATTCTCACTGTCAAGAAATTCCTCCTTATTTCCAGGTTGGATCTCCCTCTGATAAGCTTCCACCCATTGCTTCTTGTATTGGGGGCTCTTCTGAGGTGTTTTCTGAAATTAGTTTCCTGGTTCAGCTCAATACCTTTTACCTGTCTGTTACTTTAGTAATGACTCTTCCTAGTAATGGTCCTTTAGGGCCATTCCCCATTCCCACTACAATTATGTTTTATTTAGCAAAGTATTTTAAACAAACAAAGTCTTAATATAACTATTGCCCCATTTATTGACTGTCTTCTGAATGAATTCTTTTGTTAAATATAAGTTCTTGAAAATATGCAAGATAAAAAATTGTTAATGACTGTTTTCATATTTTATGAACTGTATTCTTAAAATGCAAAATTTTAAGCAGAATTCATTATTGTTTTCTCTTATGTGCTATTACCAGTATTTCAGAGGTAAAGCATAATCTCTTAAGGCATCACTTTTTAGAAGAAATTCTTAAGCTGTATTTCATTGTTATCGTTGTACAGAATTTATGTAGAAAAGCTCTGGCTAAGTTGTGTATCATAATGCTTTCAAAGTTTTTGCGGGGCTTATTGGGCATGTTTGGAAATTGAAATTGAAAAAGTCATGGATGGCAACACAAAATGGTGGTTATTCACAAAACAATCATTTCACCGATATATATGGTCCTAAAGACCAGGGACCAACTGTCTTAAGAGCCTGAATATAAGCCAGAAGTGAAGTCTGGATCCAGGGGAGGGTTTCTACCAGTTCTGTCCGGTTCTATAGAACCGGTAGTTCTGAAGAGCAGNATGTCTGCTGCTGTTTTGGCCCACCCAGCCACCTGGGCTCTTACCTGTCCTTTATTT
>AZIM01000688.1:431247-443662 GCA_000516915.1 Ophiophagus hannah | reverse complement strand
ATGAGTTTGGTGGTCCCTGACGTCCAAAAGATTGGCGACCCCTGGACTAGATGACCTACAAAGGTCCCTTCCAACTCTGTTAATCATGTACTTTCCCTATCTTGGCATCTTTGGAAGAACTGTTAAAATTTACACTAAATGAACTACTTACCATGTACTGAACATTAGCTTGAAATGACTAATCCTTTTCCTTATAACGCTAAATATTATTCTTTGAAAGCCTAATATTTGAGACATGCTAGGGTGTATCAACCTCCCCACACAAAAAAAGTGTGTGTGTGTGTGTGTGTNNNTGTGTGTGTGTGTGTGTGTGTGAAATCTCCTCTGCACTGATCCAATTAAGACTGCTGTGACAACAGGGAATGAAATTAGTTTTCTTATCATAAATACTTTCTGAAATTTGAGAAAGTTGTAGTTCACACTATGAGTCCAGGACCAGGTCATCCCATTTTACCTTTGAAAAAGTATGACTTTTCCAGAAAGAACTTATGAGACATTGTAATTTAATCAGGGTAGAAAAGATAAGGTGAAAGGAAGTCAGCTTCAGTGAATATGCTACATGAATGACCTGAGTATACAGTACGTTTATCCTCTTTGATATAAGAGAACAGAAATACAGCTGCATTTCTTCATAAATAAAACCTCTTGTTTGACATTATTTAATATTGGCTAGACAGCAGACCCAGGCCCTCTTTCCAGTCACATAACCCCTTGTCCATTTCTTCATCTTAAGAGGACATTTTCTAAGATTTGGTAGAAACTGGCAAGTCTGAACATTAGTAGCTCAGGGAGGGCCAGCCTCTGATCTTTATTGCACTCCATTGGTCCTTCATTCTTCTGGGTTAGTCTGTGTATTGCTATTGTATTCTCTTCAGAAGAGACACTTCCTCCATGGAAATGATTAGATTGTTTTATTCACAAGTTATATATTATAAAGTAGACAATTAAAGTGGCAAATACTATTTAGTGTATGGAAAAAGAAGAGATTTTTGTTAGGACAAAAGAGCAAAACGGAGGGCATCTTGTCAATCATGTTAAGGTATAATAAGTGTTTTGCAGCAGATCCTAAGTAATCAGAGAAACATTAACGATGTCATGAACAACAGAATGATGCACTGAGTGGGAGGAGAAAGACATTGCTAGCAGCCTCTCTTTATCTCCCTGGGAATGAAAGCAAAAACAGTTTATGTGAAGGCTGTTTGACTTTCAGTATTCATTCTACAAACATTTAGTGTAATATCATATTCTCAGCATGGACTACCCTCCACTACCATCTGTACTACTGAATCTAGCAAAATTGAATCCTTCAGATTCACTTTCTTTCTGCCTCTGGAAAGCAGAGTTAGGCATGATGGGTTTTTCTTCTGCTGTGAGAAAGCAAAATGGTTCAGAGTGAAGATAGGTATGTTTTAAATATATAGTGGAAGATATTTTAGAATCACACCTTCAGTACTTCCTTAGCATTTCTCTTCAGCAAATTTTCCTCTAATTTAAAATCTGCCTTAATGTTGGACTTACAAATGAAGCACCTTTCAGACTGTTCTGCTACAAATAGGATTTTCCTCTTTATGAATTGAAGCTTCCGACACTGCCAGTTTTGTCCGGATTTTAATGCAATGTGTTGTTAAACAGATTCATGCATTACAGAAATCCAAAAATAGATTATAATTAATCAATCAGTATAATTGATTAAATAATATTTAAGATGAATAGTGGGCAGGGAAATCAAATAATAATCTGCTGATAATTTATGGGGAATTCTATCCAAAGACTGTTTGAAGCTAATGTGCAAAGTAATCAAATATGTAGTTATGAATAATCTATTCATTTCAATGACAGAAGAATAAGAATGAAGTGAGAAAGCAAGGAAATTTGCTTCAATGGAACATATACAACTTCTACTGTAATTGAACAAAGTAGTAAAACTAAAGTTTGCCACAGCTTTAAGATAAAGAAACATCAGTTTTAATTATATGAAAGGAAGATGTTCATGCTAGGAGGAAGATGTTAGTATTGATAGAGCAAAAAATATTTTAATAAGCTGACATTTCATTCTAGTAATAATGATTTGGTAAATTTTAAACTAAAGGGCCTATAAAAAGGGGGTGGAAAGGCAGCCTCAGTACAACCACCCATCCATAGTAATTTGCCAACTTTGGGTGAATAAACATATTTTGAATCTCCACTGATTATCTGGTGATTTCTGTTAAAAAAATTTTTTGGTTGAGAATGAATGGAGAAAAGGAGAGTGTCTCATGCTTCTGACAATGGAAATAGCTTTAGATAAAATCAGGCTGTAGCCAAAACGTATATTTCATCAAAAAGGATGTAGCTATTTCTGTTTAAGTTGAAATAAGTTTTAATAGTGCCTCAATTCCTAATTTATAACATTTCAACATTTGCAACATTTCAGTAGTTTGTTGTAAGGTAGAATAAGAAGGAAGGTTTCTAAGAGAAGCTATGGAATGATCCCAAAGACATCAAATAGCCCTCTGTTAAAATTTACTTCCTTATTTTCAATCCTTGTTCCTACTCCACATAAATGGGAGAGAATGGTGGGCAGGTTTTTGTTTCTGTTGGCTAGCAGGAGGACAGGGACTCAAAGAGAGAGGAATCTACCACTCCCTTATCTTAAACAGCCCTGCACATTATAAATATTTAAGAATTGTTTTAAATGTAAGTCAGAAATCTCAAATATTCAAAGACACCGCTCAACAAAAAAATTGCATGTGAGTTTTCTTTTGGAAGGAAAAATCTCTACAATTTTATTCTGCAGAAAAGCTATGACTGTTAGATGTGGGACAAAAAGTGAGAAGAGCTAAGCTCTGATAGAATGAATTTCCTCTCTGTGCCCAAGTGTTTCCATTCTGGGAGGACTTTAGCCTTCACAGAAAGACCAATTTTTCACACCCAATTTCAAGCATTGATTGAAGATTATACCATATGAGAGATAATCCAAAGTATCATTTGTTATCACCTGAGTTTTAGGTTAGATACCAGTAACAGATTCATTTTCCTGTTCCTTCAGGATAATTAAATCTCCCCAGGGTGAAAGAGGAATGCTTCACTTACAGGCTTAATCTGCTTTATCTATCAGTGACTCCAATGGCAACCAGTTTCACTGAGACTTCTGTGAAGGAGTTCTCAAAGGGAAAGGATGGTAGTGCATGTTCATGGCCAAAGAGTTTCTGCTCTTCCTCTGCAACTTCAGAAGAAACTCTTCTAATAGCTTTTTAGAAGTCTACAGCTGCTATCTTACCAGGATGTTCCTAGTAGTCAGGATAACTAACATTTATCCCAAAGAAACCTTCAATTCTGTTAAATCTAATGCATTGCCTATCTCAAGACTTATATACCTTGCAATGTATAATGTTGATCCTATGCCCATTTATATTTACTCTTAAACAATGAATCACTTTCCTTTAATTAGAAAGTGTAGTAGTTCCTTAATTGTATTATGCTATTGGTTAATTAAAACCTGGTTAATCTAATTGTAGAATGGCAAACTAGAAGAAATAGGAGTAAAACTTGTCTTCTCAAATTAACAGTTATATAGGTAGTCCAGATGTGGTATTCAGCAGGTTCTGACCAGTTCTGGAGAACTGGTAGGGGGAATTTTGAGTAGTTTGGAATACCACCTCTGNAAATTTTGAGTAGTACAGAGAACCAGCAAATACCACCTCTGACTGGCCCCGCAAAACGTAGTCACCGAACCGGTAGTAACACCGGTTAAATCCCACCCCTGGTTACATGTAAGAAATAGAGATTACTTCTATAGAGACTGAAGAAATGTTCCCACTATTTTTTAAAAGGTTCCAGATACAAACACAGTGATATAAGGGTTTTCTAGTAATAAAAAGAAAACAGTCAGATTTTCTATATTTAGAAATATTTTTGACATTTCTAATAGTTCTACCACAGTGAGCAATGATCTCATTTCAAGGTGATTAGTTTCAGGACATCTAGTTTCATCTAAGATTCAGTTTCTTTGAAAGCCTGTAAGTCTATGATACATTATCCTTTTGTGTTCTTCACAGAAATGCCCAAGCAGGTTCTTTAGGTATAGAGGAGAAATTTCCCATTAAAACCTGGATCCCTTTTCAGTCAGAAGCATTAGGCTGAAAGAAACCCAATTAACCCTTCCATCATATTAGTGGGTATGTAGACATTAGTCACAAGCTACAATTTTATAGGGAATATTCAATGTAGGTTTGATGACTTTTAAACTATAAAAACTATTTTAATAATCCTCTGAAGATACAGTAAACCAGCCATTTAAGCTAGCATAATCTGCACCACCTGTAAAGCCTGAAATGTGAACTTCTCTATCAGAAGCAAGCCTGAGGAAATCTAATTCATACTCATATTGGATAATATTCATCTGATATGGCCTCTAGAAGCTCATAAAATGCAGATGATAATTTCTCAGGATTGTATCTTTCTCATCTCTTGGCTGTAACAGAACACTTGAGTGCTAAGAGAGTATATTTCTTTTAGAATAAGGAATTGCAGATATACTAAGATACTATTCCAAAAGCCTACTGAATTCCTAACATGTTAATCACAAAAAAAATATTCTGAAGAAAATACAGTACTGTTCATGTATGGATTTGGTTCATTTAATTATCCAGTAATAACTGCTGCCTTTCTAAACATGAAGATCAATGTTTGTTGGTTTGAATATTGACTTGCAGTTTGACAAATATGAGTACTATTGACAGCCAGTAGTAGCTGTACAAGGAACCCAAAGCCCAGTGCCAATTAGGTCATGGGATCTCTCACCCTTTCTACCTGCCCAGCAACCTGCTTCCTTCCAGCAGAAGCAGAAAGGCTATGTCAACTGGGAATTGGGGGAGATGAAATCTAGCACTTCTTAGTAGTGATGAGAAGTTTTTTTTAAAAAAGGACTATGATGGCATCTGCTTTCATATTGGTCCATTACTATGTTTAATAGTCAGTTGCAGTTGGGAGATACTTTTGTCTGTGCTTTCATAGCAGAGGCCAAGCAAACTTCTTAGGAGGCAACTCCTGTGCAGTCTGTCCAATTCATCATGTGTTTCAAGATAGAAACACCAAAAATTTCAGAGATTACCTGAATCTTTGTCTTACCTTATCTTTTTTCAAAATGAGTAGTCTGTAAAATGTATCCCAGTGATGTATCTTTTTCATCAGTATATTCATACTTTCTGGGCAGCTCCATTGTCAGAAAATAAGCATTTGCAGAAAGCAGCAGCTTGTCAGACCTCTGAACTTTCACATTCATAACTCAACATTTTTTTTCTTATTTCTGGTTATGGAATTAGTTCCTACTATTTAAAATCGGTGCCTTAGTTGTAGTAGTTTCTTCTATGTATCTTTCTGAGAAGCTAACTACAAAGCCATGTTTTGTCTATTTCAATAATATTTTTCTTATAGTCTTTTAACTAAGCAGGAATCCTTTGGTTGCTGACTTGAAAAGTTTTAAATTTTTGAGTAAATCTACAACATGAACTGATAAAAGCACAGTTCTATTCATCCTCATCAGAGTGTATCTTCATAAAACTGCAGACCATCGATCTTGCAATCTTCTGTGAATGTGAAATGGCTTTAAATACACTTTAAATACAAATTACATCTTCTGTTTATTGAAGTATAAGCACCATATTGCATGGAAACTTGTTGTTTAGCATAGGATTGTATCTGCATTGAGCAACCTTTTCGGACCACACGCTGTGCTTCATTATTTTTCTTTCTTTTTTCTTTTGCCTCCCCAAATTGTATGGGGTATTATTAACAAATAGACTCAAATATGTTTGCACATTTACAGTATCTTCTTTGAGAGGCAGACTTTAAAGTGAAAAATGGATCCGCTTAGTGTCATAGAAATTTAATTTACTGTACCTAATTTGAATCATTTAGGAACACCCCCTCCTCCCTCCAAAAAGCTACAGAAAATCAGATATTTCTGTTCTAGGGAGCCACAAAATGGAAATTGTTTATGCCATGGGCTGCAGGTTGCCTATAGGTGCATTTTCTTTTTAGCAGTAACAGAGGTTGAGAAACAGTTATTTTTCAGTGTATAGATTTCAGACACAAAGAGAGTTTAACCCCTTCAAAGCTCTATCTCTGGTAAGAACTTTTGCCAAATACACAAAAGGAGCTTTCTTCCATCCAAACTCTTGAAGATGCTTATTCTCATCAGTTAACCTGGTGAGAATGAGGAGAGAGAAGGCACAGAAGCACTGCATACAGTGGTGTTCTAAGGCAGAGCAATCCTGTTGAATAGATTTATGTCAGTTGTGCAATTGCAGCATCATATAGTTGGATGGAGTGGTGAGAATGAGTGAGAAAAATCCATAGTTTAATCACTGCTTCTCATCTCTGAAAGAAGTAGAAACTTTATCTACTTACCTATTTTTTCTTCTCATAATACATAAAAATATAAATATACAAAGTATACAAATTCAAAGTTTAAAACTTTCATTATACAAGTGAGAAAACATCAATTCTAAATTCTTCTTCTCACTTAAAAAAGATGAAAGGGGCAGGCTCCCCTGATTCCTTGTGGTTTTGCTTGCAGGGGGTTTTGTCAGTGAATCATGAATCAATGATTATTGAATAATCATGAATCAGTGATTATTACAGTGGAGACTAACAATTCAAACATCATTTCTTAACAAGAAATAAGGAAAAGGGTAAAACGATATCAAGAGTGTCATGACTGCATCCCTGTTTCCAGGGTGGAAACCATGAAGGGAATCTCCTGGCCTTAACAGAGCATACTTCCATGGAACATGCATAGGGCTAGCTACAAAGAAAATATAGGTAGACCTTGACTTACAACTATTTGTTTAGCAATCGTTCGAAGTTATAACAGTGACCACCCCCATGTTCATACGATTCCAATGTAGTGCTTGGCAACCAGCTCACGTTTACAACTGATTGCAGCGTCCTGCAAACTTGTGACCATGAATTGCAATCTTTTTTGTCAGTTTCCAAAAGAATGGGTTCACATAACCATGATGATTTGCTTAATGACCATTGTAAAAATAGTCATAAAATCAGATCTGACTCAACTTATGATCATAACAACTTATGCTGAAAATTTCTGACCCAATGGTGGTTGTAAATTGAGGACTATTTGTATGTATGTTAGTGTATATGGCTGCAATTACCAGGGAAGTACATGAGCCAAGGTGCTTGTTATCTCTTGACAGCACACTTCTAGCAGAAATAAAATCATAACAGCATCCTGTTTATTCATTGTTTCATTAGCACATGTTTAAGTTTGCATTCTTTCTTATATACAAACCTATATAAACTTTCCACTTTCCCTGCTGTCTAATAATAATAATGAGTTTCCTTCCTTGCAAGGGGCTTCAACCATTTCTCTTTTTAGAAGCTGATTTGATTAAGGCTGCCAAGTAGTACTTCTTCAAGCCTTTGAGAACTGAAGGCTGCAACAATTGTTTATAGAAAAATAATCCTTTCATTTAAACATCAATCAATCGCTTTGGTTTTCCTTTTTGTAATGGTGTTATCCTACAATCAAATTGCTATCAGTTTGACAGGAATTATAAACATTCCTCATATTTTCACTACAAGGATCCTATGTGCACAGAAAACAATCTGGTTATATATCACCATCTGAAGTGAAATTGTTGTGATATATTCAGAAAAGAATTTTAGTTGGTAAGCCTTATGTAAAGAATTAAGGTCAAGGAGATTTTTTTTCATAGCTGTTACTCTAAAAAAATACACTTTTCTTACATGAGCAAAACATTCCAAGTTCTTACACTCACACTCCTCTTAGGTCATTCACAGGACAATCTTTTCCCTATGGAATCAGAATCTAAAGAATCTTGGCCACGGCATGAACTTACCAACAGCCTTAAGAAAGTCACGTCCTCTCAGTTCCAGGGCCTCTTTGGAATATTTCTCCCCCGTCTTAGGAGGAAAAAATTGTCAACCTTTTTTGGTGACGCCAACACTTAATAGTGTGTAATGTAAACCACAACTCTAGCAGTACCTGCACACTAGCATGTTGTTGACTGGGACTCCCCCTGCTTCATCATCAGCATTTCTAGATTATGAAGGTAAATTCTTCCTTACTTACTGCATGAGAGTAACCATTGATTTCTTTTTTTCTTGCTCTCAGACCATCTCTTTACAGTTTTTCCCAAGAAATGGTACGAAAAATGCCTTAATACAAAGCTGAGATTGTCTAAATTATTTATGACATTTGACAATAAAGTCTGCAGTATCAAGTTACTCCTGTTTGTAACTTTGGGCAAGGTATATGAAATATATCCACTTTGTTAAAGAAAACCATATTTTTTGTTTTCTTCCAAACAATGTCTTCCCAATTCTCCAAAAAGGCAAACAAATTAGCAAATGGAAAGTAACACAGAGTCAAGTTGCATGTGTAATTAAGTGCAAAACCTTTCATCTTCTGAAATGTTTGGGTGTATTCCCTTAGTCACTTGAGACCATTATTTGAGAGATAAAATTGTAGTGGGAACAGTGGTTACTTGGAAGCCCATACTTAGTGGAATGGGGTATTAATAGAGGCCAAAGTGGCACTCAACCACTGATGGGAGAGAATGTGTGATGATTTGATAATGATAATAAGGTGATCATACCTCCCTTGTTTTTTGTTTTGAAAAAACACCCCTGCCTACTTGGTTTTTTCCTAGGAAGGCAAATAGTATGCATTGAACTCTGGCTCCAACCTATCTGGGCTCAAGCAAGCTGTTGCCTATTCTCCATCTTCCCTCCTGGAAGCTCTAATTTATAGAGTGCAATGTGGTGACAGCTTTAGTAAAAAGCTGTTGGTGATCAAAGACTTTCTAGTACCCAAACTGATTGGGCTTTTCCACATCACAGCTTTTCTTCCCTGGCACAAAATTAAATGCACACAACATATATGGAAAAATTGAATATATTTGGTGGGTTTATGCATGCCAACAATTAATTTTCTTTGTCTTCTGTTTGGAGTGCAGGTTAGAGGATTTTTTTTTTCACCCTCCAGGATTGGAGGCAGCTCAAGGACAGGATCCTTTTTGAGGCCAGATTCTTCTGTTGATCAGCAGAACCAACTAGATAGTCCTGCCTATCAAATGTGCTGAGGTTGGAAGGAATGAAAACAAGTGTCAAAAAAACTGTGCCATTGGGAAGGATTCTCAGTCTAAGCCTAAGGAATTTCTCTATCTTCTGATGAAGAAGGTTCTAGCTTGTGAAATTAGGCTGAGGCCACTCAACTGTTTACACAATGCCTTTCTTGATGCCAGCCCTAACTTAACAGCCTAAACAAGCACAACTGACCATTTATTTTCCCATTTCCCCCATCCCATTCCCCCTCTCTCCCAGCCATCATTGAAAGGAAATGAGTACAAATAAATCATACTCCATCACTTGGTGTGCTCTCCATCAAAGGATTTGCTGCCTTGCTTCAGCATGGGATACATCATTAACCACTTCTCACCTTCATAAAAGGTGGTACATTTTTAATCATTGCCTGGCTTAATGTCAATATAATGTGTCCTATGTACAATCCCAGGTTCCCCTCTTTATCTTTTTCCCTTTCCCTTTTTTTTGATACAAGTTGTATTTGGCTGGAACAAAAAAAGTATTGCTTCACTGAAAGGATTCAGAGAAACCTGCAGGAGAGTATTTGTTAAAGAAGAAGCTGCCTATTGGAGATTAGAGTCTAATGAAATTTGTCTTTGTTGCATTTGGCCCGTTTCTTTTTTACTTTTTGTACAAAGTCAGGCTTATTAAAATTCACGGTGAGCCCAATACAAAAGCTCTATCTTAGGATCTGTAGGCCTGCTTATTAATGCAGAATGTTTGATTCAAAATTGACCAGGGCAGGACAGTTTTAGAAGACTTTCCTTTTTGTTTGGGGTAAAAAAAAAAGAAAACATGCTGATCATAGTCTTTTTCAATTGTTTAAGCAGCAACTGAAGCAAGTATATATGGTGACTCAGCAGAGGCTGGGCTAGAAGAGACTCTGACTGGGAAGGAATACCACAAGCAAGAAATCACCAGCATTGCCCTGCAGTGATCCGTCTGAGGCTCCTTCAAGGCAATGGAAGCCCACTGTCCATGGTTAAGATGCTCCAGCATCTGGGACCTGTCAGTGTTCTCAAAGTTCAACTCTGTGTAGGGGATACTCAAGAAAGTCTTTTATCTTGGACACCTTTTCTGTGCTTACTGTATTTGAGTGATGTTCAGAGCAGGAACTGCAGAACCCAATTCTGATTTGGAAAAGTAACCAGTCCGGTTCTGAAACTGGTATATGTCAGGGCCAAAGAGAAGTATGTACAAAGCCTAGAAATTGAGTACCTTACGGAAAGAGATCTCATCCTTTATCCAAGATAATTGTACTCTCAAATTTATACCACCCCAATGGCTTGCACTGCTACTTTAACAATGAAACTAAAATTGTTCCTGCTACTTTTGGTTCTGTAACTTCATGAAGATAATTTGATAACTGAGTTGCAGATGAAAAAGTCAACAATAGGTCTAAGATTACAAAGGGGTGGCAGTTTATAAAACACAAATCAACCATCTTGCAAAAAATTATTTAGTGCATAACTTCAAATTCTAAATGAGCTAAAGTGAACATGCTTGATCATCAATAGCAGGCATCTAGCAGATTACAATAATCCATTCTCCTGCTTGTATGTAACAAAATAGCCTTAGATAGTCTTTGGCATAATTTATATCCACCTATGATGAATCTGCTGTATTCTAGAACTGCTGCTGCATATCAAATCTGAACTTTCAGTTATTGGCTCAAGACCCAGTTTCAAACTGTAGCAAAAGCTGAAGGGATCAACTCTTCCTTGGTCTAATTGGAGCAGATCAGATAGTTCCATTGGGTTCCAAATTACAACAGACTTTATCAGAGCATAGATGCTTAAGAGCAATGTGGAATGTGGAACTAAAGAAGCTTCTTGGATGAGATGTGATACGTTTTCAAGGAAACATCCCCACACACACACACACACACACAAAGTCCAGTTGCCTACTGAAAAGCACCTTTGAGACAACCATGACCTAGATTATTGAGATTCTCCATAGACAATATGGAAGTAACAATTCTTCTCTGAAGCAGATTTTTATCTGTGGAGATAAAAATAGAAATGATATATTTTAACTACAGAAGACATAGATTTCAATAATACACATTCTTATTATTCCAGTAGATGGTGCTCTCTGTATTAGCTATGGAGATTAGATATAAGCAAAAGGGAATTTATGACTGTATGGAAATAACAGGATTTGAGGAAGGTGCATGTCAGGAGGACACACGACCAGACCACAGTTTCTTTGGGTCTATTAAGAGTCTCAGGTTAATTGTTGCATGGCCTAATTTACTCATGATCCAAAAATGGTTTTGTCCATTGTTACTGAATTATATATTTAGAAAGTTGCATTTTCAAAATGTCAAAATTTTGATTTATTGATTTTGTTTAGTGTGGATCAAAGTAATATTATTAAATTTTTGATTGTCTTAATAAAATTTTGGTAACAATAAAAATGAATTTTCTTGTTTGCCTTTTTTGTACCGGCGGGGCGGGTGAGTATTCTGTTACTGCAATGCTATAACAGTGCACCAGCAGAAACTTCACACTTTGTTCAGTTATTCCAAAGCAGGGGGAAGTAATGGTGTATGAAAATAAATAAGTTAACATAATGAGCAGATTCAGTAAAATGATAAACCACTCATTCAGTATTTTTTTTCCACACAATCTTTTCTGGACATTTGACCTTAAGAAAATATCTGCAAAAAAATAAAATACTTTTCCTAAAGATTTTAACTTTAGAAAACTCAGCACAGAAGATACCTTTATTTACAGTGTTTTCAGAAAGTATTCAGACCCTCTTTAATTTTGTCAATTTTGTTATGCTGCAGCCTGATTCTACAGTTGTTGAAATTCATTTTCCCCCCTCATTAATCTACATTCAGTACCCCATAAAGACAAAATGAAAACAGAATTTTAGGAATGTTATTAGATCTGTTTCTTTTGAATAGTTTGTATCATTCCATCAGTACATTCCAGTCATGAGTGTCATCCCACAAAGTTTCAGTTATGGCAACTATACAGAATATAGAATGACAGCGTTGTCTAGTCCTACCCGCTGCTCAGGCAGGAAACCCTATGCCACTTCAGACAAATGGCTGTCCAATCTCTTCTTAAAAACATAAAAAAATGTTGGAGCATTCATAACTTCTGGAGGCAAGTTGTTCCANNGATTAATTGTTCTGTCAGGAAATTTCTTTTAGTTCTAGGTTGCTTCTCTCCTTNTTCCATCCATTGCTTCTTGTCCTGTCCTCAGGAGCTTTGGAGAATAGCTTGACTCCCTCTTTTCTGTGGCAATCCCTCAGATACCAACCCACTGCTATCATGTCACCCCATTCCTTCTT
>AZIM01000688.1:377596-387674 GCA_000516915.1 Ophiophagus hannah | reverse complement strand
GTTTGACAGGAATGCTTCTATCCAGTTATGCAGTTATCTATCCTTTTGAAATGTGACTGATTTCAAGAGTTTTGCTTTCTTGGGGGAGGAGTTGAGGCAGAGCCTTACTTGATTTATGACCGGTTGCTTAAGAACCAAAGTTACAGTGCACCTCCACTTATGACCCAGTTCCAGCTATCCAATCACATGGCTGCTTTTCAGGTGCTTGGCAACCAACCACATTTATAGTCATTTGTAGTATCCACCAATCACATGACTATGTTTTACAATGTTTTGGCCTGAAACCAGCACTTACTTCTAGTCTTTGGCAAAACCAGTCCATAGTAAACCATTGCTTTGGTTAATGATTATGACATTCACTTAATGAAAATTGCAAAAAAGGACATAAAATCAGGTTGGTCATATGGGTGACCCACTTTACGACCCTCATGACTTGTGACCAGAATGGGCAGGCTCCATTACAGTCATAAATCAAGAACTATCTATACTATTTGCTAATTAGCTATTATAAAATTGCCACTTGGGTGTATTAGTTTACTCATACAACTAAGTTGCAGGCAATCTAATGGGAAACATTACAGTTCTATTAATGGAGATCTACATATTTCTTTCTTTCCCTTTAAGTCTGTAATCATAAGCCCACTTAACTGGGAAATGTGACTCACTGAGGTTAGTAGGGCTTTCATCCAAGGGAAGAGGCCTGCATTCTGCTGAAAGCCTTCTTTATATCACAAATCCAAGTACACTATCATTGTTAGCAACCAAAAAAGCAAAATATAAATATAGAAAAATAAGATAATCCAGTTAGCATCCAACTAGTTTATGTTCAGGGCGCCAAAGGAAAGCAGAATATTGCAAAAGGTCACATAGAAACACTTTCTAAGGCTGATTTCATCATATGTCTTCCTTTCCAACTGATCTGACAGGCAAAAAATAGCCTGAGACAAAAAAGACTGCACAGCTTTCTTCTTGGGCCCTTTCTTTTTTACAAAGGATCCTGTGAGGCTGAAGAGGCTGAAACAACTATCAATCAGCTCAATTCTCATCCCAAAGGAAATGGTGAAAAGATGGTTTTGCAGCATTTCCTCAATTTCAGGACACGCAAGGACTCCCATCTTGTGAGTTTCCTCCCTTCTCCCTTGAAGGTCCACAATTGCCTTTGCCTCCCTATCAGAGGGGCAACTTGGCTTCTCTCTATGCAGTCATTTTCTCAAGATGAAAGCAAACATAGCAAGAGAATCACAGAGTGGGGTTGGAGTGCCAGTTTTCTGCTCCCCTCTTGGCTTTTTTCTCTTCCCCTTCTTCATCTTCTACCTTCCCCAGGAAGCAAAGGTAAGGACCCTCATGTGGTGGAAAGAAACTGCTGCCATGATAAAATGAGTCTTTTTGAATATTTCAAAATGTCCAGCACCCACCCTATTCTGGGAAGCTGTACATTTTGAGATTCTTTTAAATTGACCCATTAATTTTTCAGTGACTTGGAGTAGCAAAGCTTTTAAACAGATATCAAGGCTTTCTTTCTTTCTTGTCACAACTGTTGCCATGCTGAGTGTCTTACCAACAAACAAGATTTATTATACCTTCAGGGCATTTGGGACAGTTTTCTTATACTTTATTACCACCGTGTCATGTTTCAAAGACCTGGATGCCATTCTACTGATAGTTGACTTTTTTTAAAGTGAGTCTATAGGATCATAGTATAAAGTAACTGAGACCACTTATGTCAAATTTCAGAAATTCAACAGTTTTTGTGGAACCACAGATTACCAGTCATCTCAGTTTGGAAAAAAGCCCACAGTTTACAACTCATTTCTGGAAATCTCCTTTTCATCCAAGGGGAAGAATTCTGGAAGAGCAGGAATGGGAAAGAAGATTTTTAAAGACAGAGTCCTCTGTAACTCCAGCTGAAAAAGAAATGAAAATTCTTTCTTTCCCTTCCCAGTGAAAGGGAGAGACTGAGAAAAATCATAAAGGAGAAGAAGGTATCAACTCTAGTTGATGCAACAATGTGAAAATGAGAGAAGGAGCATACCTTCCAGATTTTTATAAGCAAAGTTGGGAGTGGAGAGAGGAGGTGAAGATAAAGGAGGTGTTGTAAAGGTTGAACCTGGTGTAATAGTAAGCTACGGGACAGATAGCAGGAAATTTCAAGTCTAGAAAACGAGTTACAACAGGGCTGTTGTCCCCATAAGGCAGGAGGAAGACACATCTTGCAGTTAACATACATAAAGGACAGGATTCCTGAGTGGTGTTAGATGGGGAAATTCTTGTATGTATGGTTTCTGAAATATATCTATGTAACCTTCTTAAGAATGCTTTGGAAATAAGGAAAAAGTCTACATTTTCTATCTGATTCAAAGTCTTGATATTGTAGAAAGCTAGCACCCACCACTCTCCTAGAAGAATGAAATATTCTAGGAANNNTTAAAAAGGCAGAATATTATATTTCCCTGCATGAGAAAAGGAGAAACATGTTTTAAAGACAAAACAGCTCCCTACAGCTCCCTGCCCTCCCCCTTCAATTCCAGCGTGATGGGATTAAGACATGGCCCTCAGGACATGATAGGATTAGCTCTCTACCCATCTCACCATATGGCACCTGGGAAGATTACATCACCCAGCAAGATTCAACCAAGCCTGGGACTCAAGACAACCTACAANACAGGAACAGGAAGCAAGTTCAAAGCCCAAGAGAGGGTATAAATATATCTCACTCTTCACTCCATGTGGTCAGCTACCCAGGACCAAACCATGTGGTCCTGTCCACCATTAAACCATCCTTCAAGCAGTCTCCATGTTTCCAGTGTCTTTCTTCCAACTTGGAATTGAACCTAGATGGACATTTCCTCCATCAGTATAAAGCACTTAAAGTTATATTTGGACAAGATTTCAAAATATTGTTTGATTCTATTAATTTCAGATTTATCAGTCAAATATCAGGATAGCTTAATACATATATTGTGCTTGATTGGATTGCTAAAAGCTTCAAGCAATAAAGACAGAAAAAGGAATAGAGGAAATTATATTAATCCTGACGTGTTTTTGAAAAAGATCAAGAACTATATATTTTTAAATATTCCTTTTCTAGTCATAGCTTGAAGAGCCTTCACACAAGTTTGTGTTATGCACCAGCTGAACTGTTTTCTGGATCATAAGGCCCTGCACTCAGTCATCCATGCCCTGGTCAGCTCCTGTTTGGATTATTGCAATGCTCTCAACATAGGCTACTCTTGAAGAGTATTTTAAAGCTACAGTTGTTCCAAAATGCAGTAGTGCAGACAGTTCTGGAGCCCCCTGGGGTTGCCTCTTTGCCAGCCAGAACCACCGCCTCTTTGCCTGCTTGAACCAAAGGNACCGCCTCTTTGCCTGCTTGAACCAAAGCAGCAGCTGCAGGCCGTTCATGCCAGCAAAGAGGCAGTGGCTGCAGGCCACTCACACCAGCAAACAGGCAACAGCTGCTGCCTCAGTTCTGGCCAGCAAAGAGGCAGTGGCTGCAGAACGTTCACACCGGCAAAGAGGCAGTGGCTGTAGGCCATTCACATCAGCAAAGAGGCAGGGGCAGCGGGGGCAGGACGGTGGCTCAGGGTAGAGTCGTTCCCAGCTGCAACAACAAAGACCGGAAGTAACTGACCAGCGTTTCCTGCTGCAAAAATCTTTTTAAAGATTTGTTGGACAGCAAGACCCATCAAGAGACAAGGCATTGGAGAATCACCATTGCTATTGCTGCACAAAGGTAAGACTAGGTCTCTGGCCATTGCCACTTCCACTTTGGCCTGCCTGCGCCACCCCACCTTGCTGTGAGTAACATCAAGTTGGCCACGCTTACTCAGTCACATGACACTCCCTGGTCATGCCCATCCGGTCATTAGGAAGAACCAGTTGTTAAATTAGTTGAATCCCACCACCGGCTAAAAGGATTATGGAGAATTCTTTTTCTTGACAAAAGCTACACTTGTCTAGCAAAGCAAGCTATGAATGCTTTGATTTTATTTGCAAGTTAAAGTTCTCAACACTTATGGGTGAACTAAGGACTGCTGTAGCTATGAATTTGAAAGATTTCTTGTAAAAACAAATACAAAATAATTGTAATTACCACTCTATAGAACTCAGCCATAAACTTGGTATGGCTTGCAAGAGAAAGTTTGAGAGAAAGTTTAAAGAAACAGGTTCCTGACAAACCCAGCAGATAGCTTTGTCTCCCAAAAAGAACTAGACGGTCAGCTATATTGGATTTAATTCTTATTAACAGAGATGAAATGATAGAAAGGGTAACTTGACCCGGCTAAGATTTCTATGGAACAGTCTGTGGGGCAATGAGGTGGGAGTGCGTCCAAGGCCTTTTTATTAAAAACGTCCTGTAAGTCCCAATATTCTAGGTATCCAGGGATCACCTTTCGGGCGGTCCTGCATCACAGTTCTCACCTCCCTTCTTGGCGTTGCTCTCAGTGGCTTAGAGTCAGGGATATTAAGTCTCTCTTTGATTTCTCCAGGAAAAATCCTATTTTTCTGTTCCATAAATTATCACATAAAAGTAAAGGTTTCCCCAGTCCAGTCGTATCCAATGATAGGGGGTGTGCTCACCTCCGTTTTTAGCTGAGGGAGCCAGTGTTCTCTAAAGACAATTCTGTGGGCATGTGGCCAGCATGACCTATAGGCTGAAGCACATAGAATGTTGTTACCTTCCCACCAAAGTGATACCTATATTTCTAGTCACATTTCCATGCTTTCAAACTGCTAGGTGGGGAGGAGTTGGGGTAAGTAACAGGAGCTCATCTGTTGTGCAACCTTTGGGGCTCGAACCGTGGCTGTCCGCTTTCCAGCATTTTTCCAGCATCTTTAACCTGCTGAACCATCACACCCCCAAGCTACCACATATCCTGAAGCAATTAAAATTACTTCCATTCCATACAAATGGGAAATAAAATTGCTAGAACCCTCCCCCATTGTTAGCATATAGTTTGTGCATTTACGTAGTACAGGTAGTCCTTGAGTTATGAATGTAATGGAGACTGCCCATTCCATTCGTAACTCAAGGATTAATAGGAGTGAATTGCAAACCTTGTACGTGATCACTCCGTCCTTTCGCCCGCACATTCGCTAATCAGATCTGCAGCTCATTAAGTGCACATGAGGTATCCCGGGTTGGGGAAGACCATGGGGGCGGGGGGGGGCTAGCAATAGAATAGGCCACCTGCTTCAGACTGCCCAATGTGTCCCTTGACCCAATGAGATACCTCATTCTCCCTCCCCTGGGGTCCCCACAATCCCGCCCCCAACCTGCCATTCCAGGTCACTTACCTTATGAAGATCTGTCTCCTCTGCAGCCTCTCTCTTTCTTTGCCTGCTCCCTCCTTTCTCATCAGCAAAGTGCTTGATGAATGCTTCGGCGACAACAAACAAGAGGAGGGCCGCACACACCCTTCCGGGCCTCCTTTCTCCAAACCGCTTGAGGATTGTGTCCATGTAGGCTTTGGCAGCCCTTTGCAAAAAGCCTTTGCCAGCAGGAACAGAGCTTTGGAGGGGTGCACTGGACCCTCCCAAGCTCCACTGGTGCCGACAAAGGTATATTAGTATATTACCAAAGCCTACAGGGATGCAATTTCCCTGCTAGCTTCAGCAAGGAAATGGCAAACGGAGGGAAGGACTGAAGGACTGCAGCCTTCCCTCCATTTGCAAATGTCCAGGCCTCAATTCACAGAGAAAAGAGGCCTAAAGTGCGAGATCACGCGAGATTAGTAGCATGAGATCTCACACTACTGATCTCGCATGATCTCACGGTATGTTAGGCCTCTGTTCTCTGCAAAGGCATCGAAAGCCTGAAGCAATGAAGCAGGAAAGAAACCATGACAGAGAGGAGATGTTCACAAGGTAAGTCTCCATAGGCTCAGTGCCTGTGAAGACCCAGCTGGGCTGGTGCGGGCGGGTGGGGGGAAATAGGCAGAGCAAATGTTGCAAAGCCTCATAAGGCCGAACTAACTGCTGTGGTGCTGCAACATTCGTGATTTCGGAACTGGTTCGTAAGCACTAGGGGACATTTATCGCGTAACTTAAAACATTCACTACGGCAATGTTCGTAATTTGGGGATTACCCGTAATTTGTAAAAAGGGAGAGAGAGAAATCTATATGGCAGCTTATGAGAAAAAGCTTTCTAATTGCTAAGCTACCTTTCTTCCTTATTTAAAATTCCATGGAAGTTGTGAAGGATAGCATGTTAACCTTTTCCCAATGACACTTCCCCCGTTCTGCCTATGCACTCTTGATTACTGTTTTGTTTGATATATTTTAAACCATGCCTAGAGATTGGCATCATGAACAGGTTTTGAAGCTCAGAATCAGGGATCAAGATGAAATAAGAGTTCCCACAAAAGGAAAAAACAAATGATCCATATTCTCTATGAAATTCAGAGTTGCAAAAGAAAAGACCATCTTTGTACTGGTTTTGAATAAGATGACATAGAACCAGGAAAAAAACCCCTCTGTATTATTAATACCTAATAATTAAGTATTGTTTGAAAATGTTATAATTTGTTTCTCAACCTTGGCAGATTTAAGACATTGAAATGTATTTGAATATTAGTAGCTAGGGTTAGCACTTTGAATTGTCAAGTCAAGTCAAGTCAAGACGTATCGACAATTTCTCCTAGAACGGTGATGAAAAGTTTGCAACCAAATTGCCAAGTTTGGAGCTCAAAACAACAGCCTAAATTTAAGACATTCAACTTCAGCTCCCAGAATTCCGCAGCAATCTTGCTGAGGGTTGAAGTCCACATATCTTAACGTTGCTAAGGTTGAGAAACACTGTCCTAAAAGCTTCCTCAGGATATCATCAGAGCAGAATGGCAGAATGGAATGTAACCAAAGGAGCAAGTGTTGCCTTTTTCCTCTCTGCTCAAATATCAAATGCTGCTGGACTGCCTGAGTATAGATTGTGTGGTCAACCCTGAAACTGGCATAGGTGTCTTAGTGTAGCCATTTCTTATTCTTATTCTTTGCCTTTTCTAAGCATTTCTATTAAGGAGATTAATACTGCTTCAGGCTCGCCACAGTCTGGTAGCAGGAAGGGGGGTAGTAGAGATAAGGGGGGAATGTTGTAGTCTAACTCTAAATAACATTCTTTTCCGTGGGAACTGAGGGTGTGACTGCAGGTAGTTGGAGGTGGAGTCTCAAGTCACTAGATCAGATGGACTGAGATTGGAAAATGTGACTTTGGAGGGCAGTTTTGAACATTTGCTTTTTACTGGGTGTAAATCCAGGGCGCGGTCAGAGCCGGATTTACATCAAGACCTTGACAATTTGATATATTCCTAATAAAATAATTTTGGGAGATTATGCCTGCATTGGACTTTGTGTTACTGGGGATGTATTACTTGGAAGCTTGACGTGTGTGTTTATATGGCTTTGTGTACTTCTATGTTCTAATGTAATGAGCATTTGATCCAATGATAGGATGTACTGCTTCCAAATGTATACACAATAAATGCAGCTGAATAATTGAATTTAGTCAAGAAGAAATCCACAGAACTTTCTGACAGAGTTTGATGCTGAAGGCTTCCAGGGAAGTTTGTGATTCTGATGCCATGATTTTTTAAAAAAACTGTTTGCTACATAAACATGCAGTCTGATTAAACATGCAGTCTGATCCCTTAACCTGCCAGCATCACCACCATTTTCACATTTTTTCCCAAATCAACCAATATGATTACATATTCATTAATGGAATACATTAGCCTTCATCTTTCAATGAATTACAGTTCTCTACATAGACACATGAAATGTAAGCAAGAATCACAGGTTTTTGATACTTTAGATTTCAAATGAAAGCATGTATCAGTAGTCACACCTATTAGCACTACAGTTATAGAGAGGCAAGAGATCGTGCTGTTTCTCATGTCCTTTTTTTATAGCTACTTTGATTCCATTAGAGTTCCATGAATCTTTTTTTTGAGGATGTTATTTAGTTTGGACAATGAAACATCTGCAAGAAAACAAGCAAGCTTAGAGAACACCAAGAACCCTGTATTTCAACAGTGAGCTACAAATATTCTCCTTTATTGAAACTTTTTTCCCAGGTTAAAAAAAATGGTGTTAGACCAGGTCAAAGGAGAAAATGGGGAAAATACTGCAAGCTTGTACTACAGCTTTAAAGATTTTCCCACAATAAAAATTACAATGCCATTGGGGGGAAAACAGGATGCAGCTGGGGTAATGGCAGCAGGAAACTTAAAGAGAAATCCATAAGCTTGGAAAATATGCACTAGTGCATGAGTTTGCAGTGCAATCTCCTTTTTTAAATCTAAGTTTGACTGATGAACTTCACATGCTTTCAGAGTTGAGAAATGCAGAACAAACAGCTGACTTTTGCAAAATGGAACTTGTTTGTTTTACCCATGCCTAGAGGTGGGGCTCCAGCCAGGGAATCTCCCTGTTGAGACAAAAGGCCAACGGAATGCCTAAGAGGAGGAGGAGCCACTCCTTATAAACATAATGTTGCCTCCCCATGATTGGCTGGGCATTTATTTTTCCTCCAGGGAACTGGAGAGGGTGAAGTTCCTTTAGTTTTTTTCCAGCATTTTATGTTAATACATCAAGTAAGAAAATACTTGTTTGATGTTTTAACATAAAAGCTCTTACTCACAGGAAGATGATCGTGTAGAGATGATGGTTTCAGAAAGGAAATAATATTTACTCTCCAAATGGAAATTACTTCAAACTGTTTGGAAAAGTTTAGCTGTAAACAGGAAAGAAGGAAATAGTTACCAAACATTTTCCCATAATGCTACTTTCTGCATTAGACAGTCTATTTATTGAGTGCAATTTGCTCCCATTCATACAAATGCCAGCATTCATACTAATAAGACAAGGTCTGAATTATTTCTGGGTCCCAATTATTTATCAATCCTTGCTCCACATAGGAGTAGATACTGAAGAAAAAACAAATCTGGAGATGAGCTTGCAAGGGGTGACTATCTTTAGCAGATAGTATCCTGAAGAGCTGTCTTATAGCAGCTGAATTCATTTAGCATAGCCCATCTTGAGAAGTAGAGGCCCTGCAAGGGGTTTCCTTTGACCTTCTGGGGTCAAAGCATGGAGCCTACTCAAGGAGCTGGCCGACTTTACAGCGACTCCTTTTTATCCCTATAGCTCAAGTTCACTTTCAATTGTGCCTTACTACCTAGACATTTTTTCCCTTTTCACTCACTTGACTCTGAAATTGTTAAATGTTGTGTCTTTTCTATCACCCAATGAAAAGTTCTCTCTTCTGCAACAAAGAATAAGATTAATCTTTATAACCAATTTTCAAATGGAAAAAAACATATAAATCCTAATGTTTCAACCAACCAAATTATTGAAGCAAAGATGCTGGACTCTCAATGCAGTTATTAGTGAATCTTAAGGGCAATGATAGTCCATGATCCTGAAAGTTTGCAGAATTATGGTTTTCAAATGACTACCTTCCCAACTTTACAATTTTGCAGCTGAAAAAGAAATCTGTTTCACCAGACCCAAAGTCCAAAATGTCAGGCAACAGATAATAGAGTAACTCTCTCCTTTCTATTTTTTTTTTTTTTTTGGAGAAAAAAATCTGAACAAGATAACAGTATTCGGACCTGGCTTGCATCACGGAGACCTGGTTGGGTCCAGAGGGAGGTGTCCCTCCGGGTGAGTTATGCCCACCGGGTTTCTGGGTGCTGCACCGGCCTAGAGCCCAGGGTAGGGGCAGGGGGATGGCGGTTGTTATCAGGGAGACCCTATGTCCGAGGGAGATCACTGTCCCGCAGATAGGCGGGTGTGAGTTTCTCCTCATGAAGTAGGGCCCAGGTGGTCAGTTGGGTCTGTTGCTTGCGTACCTATCTCCTAGCTGCATGGCAATGGCCCTGCCCGAACTGCTTGACTTCCTCTCGGGAGTGGCAGTGGAGTTTCCCAGACTGTTGGTCCTGGGGGACTTTAACCTGCCCTCTCTGGGGGAGGGGTCAGGGTTAGGATGGGAGTTCATGGCGTCTGTGGCGGCCATGGACCTGACCCAGGCAATTCAGGGCCCGACTCATGGGGGGGGGACACACGCTGGACCTGGTTTTT
>AZIM01000688.1:303061-314813 GCA_000516915.1 Ophiophagus hannah | reverse complement strand
CCTTCGGGTGCTTTAGAAAATAGCTTGACTCCTTCCTCTCTGTGGCAGCCACTCAAATGTTGGAAGACTGCTATCATGTCTCCCCGGTCCTTCTCTTCACCAGACTAGCCAAGCCCAGTTCCTACAACTGTTCTTCATGTGCCTTAGTCTCCAGTCCCCTAATCATCCTGGTTGCTCTGCACTTTTTCTAGAGTCTCAACATCTTTATTACAGTGTGGTGATCAAAACTGGATGCAGTATTCTAGGTATGCTCTTACTAAGTCTTTATAGAGTAGTATTAGTACCTCACTTGATCTTGATTATATCCCTCTGTTAATACAGCTTAGGATTGCATTGGCTTTTTTGGCTGCTGCTGCACACTGCTAGCTCATATTTAGCTGGTTGTCCACTAAGACTCCAAGATCTCTCTCATAGTTACTGCTATTAAGCCTGGTTTCACCCAGTCTATATGTGTACTTTTGGTTTTTCTTACCTAAGTGTAAGACTTTACTTTTCTCNNCATTGAATTTCATTTTGTTAGATATGGCCGGGTGTTCAAGTCTTTCAAGATCCATCTGGATCTTGAGCCTATCTTCTAGGGTGTTAGCTATTCCTGCCAGCTTAGTATCATCTGCAAATTTGGTAAGTTCCCCTTCTATTCCCTCATATAAGTTGTTTATGAAGATATTGAAGATTACTGGGCCTAAGACGGAGCCTTTGGCACCCCACTGCTTACTTTCTTCCATATAGACTTAGCCTCATTAAGGACTACTCTTTGAGTACAGTTTGTCAGCCAGTTATGAAGCCATCTGGTGGTGATGCTATCTATCCCTTTTTTTTCTAGCTTAACAAGAAGTAGGTTGTGGTCTACTTTGTCGAATGCCTTGCTGAAATTTAAGTATATTATACCCATAGTATTTTGCTGGTCTACTAATTTAGTCACTATGTTGAAGAATGAAATAAGATTGGTTTGGCATAATCTGATTTTAACAAACCCGTGCTGACAGTTATTACTTTACTCATTTCTAAATGTTGGCAGATCTGTTTTTTTATTAGGTTTTTCAGTATCTTTCCAGGTATTGATGTTAAGTTGATTGGTCTGTAGTTTCCTGGGTCTGTTTTTTTTTCCTTCCTTTTTTGAAGATGGGAACTACATCGGCTCTTTTCCAATCCTCTGGTAGTTTCCCAGTGCTCCAGGATTTTTGAAAGATGTGATACAATGGTTCTGAGATGACATCTGCCAGCTCCTTTAGAACTCTTGGATGTAGCTTGGTGATTTATATACTCATGTTCCAGCTGCCAAGATGGTCTCTGATTTAGCCAGTTATCTAGACGACTGAAAAGTGGAGAGGATAATACCTGAGAGGATAATATTGTTAGTGCTAACCAATTAAAGTGTATTGCTCAACATTTATGTATTCTCTTCATATAGGGAAAAAAAACCCCGGAAGCAGTAATATAGTGTAAGTTGCAAACAAGGGCTGAGAAGCCACCTGCCTTGGCTTTTATTAGGGATTTATCTTTCGATGATTGTTTTTATTTTTTCTTTGATTGCGTTCTGATTTTTTTTTTNGTTTTGGAGGTAAATTTTAAGTATGGCAAAGTAAATTTTAAGTACGGCAAAGGGAGTGACTAAATAAATGTTAGGACCCCAATCAAATTCCACGAGGAAAGGCAATTGCACAACGAAGATCCCATCTAGAACCTTGCGGTCTTTCGCCGCGAGCACAGCAAAAGGTAATAGTTTGTGAGGAAGGCAACAATCTCCCTTCCCCGGCGCCGCCGCTTCTATAGCAACCGCCCGGGCAGAAGAAGAAAGGAGGGGAGCCGAAGCGTGGCTTTGGTGTCGGCAACTAGTTGCTAAGGAGGCCGCGCGGGGAGAGGTCCCCTCTGCAACTGCAGGAGAAGCAGCCTTCAGACGTGGAAGTGGGGCGTGATTCACGTGGTCCCGAGGCGGAGGCAAGAGTAGAAAGCTCGCCTCGCGGCACACGCGCCGCTGTCGTTAAGGGCCTCTGCTACTGGGGCCCTGGATGCCCACTGCTGCAGCCAGAAGGCTTATTTCCTGGTCTCTTAACCCGGGAGCATTTTCCTCCTAGTTTAACGACGGATAGATAGACGGACGACTCTTCCTGACTCCTTTTCCAACAGGCGTTTTTTAAAGAAAACTGAAACCGGAGCAAGAAAGCTAAACTGAAGGGAAGGTGACAAAAGACAATGTCGCATAAGTAAGTAAAAAGGGGAAAATAGTACAATTTTGCAAAAAAGCAATGACGCATAAGTAAATACAAAATAAAACAGTACACTTTAAATATATAGTGCCGCTATCAGGGGTGTCAACTGAGGTCAGTTCTGGTCCCTGTTAGAGCTTCTACGAAGTTAACGTCGAATGGGAAGGAAACGATCGCGGGAAATAGGAATAGGTTTGGCTTCACTTAGTATCTAGATTTAAATACCTTTAATATTGTATCGCTTGCCTATTTATGTCACTCGTATAACTGCAGTCTAATAAGGAATTTGTTCCTGGCGAGGGTTTATTGCAAACAAACATGGTGGAATGAACTCTCCTTTTCCACGTTTTTATCCCATTTCGCCTCTGCCTAGCTGACCTCTTCTCACATTCACATTTATTCCTTAGATTGAAAAACGGGTGTTTCAGACGCATTCTCTATCCTTGTTTTGAAAAACAAAATACAGTTTTATAAATTTAAAATATTACAGCTGCATATATCCGACCGAGATAAAGCAAAAAAAAAAAATGGTGAAATAAGATAATCGTTTTGGGACAGCCTTTAATAATAGAAAGCCGATACTTTTCTCTTCAAGAGATAATGGCTGCAGTTTATGAAATCTGACTAGGCTCCCAGCCACTATGGTTTATAACTCATATTTTATGGGAAACATATGAAAGATTTTAAGAGATCTTTACCCTCTATTTTAATGAGGCATATATCATGATCCCTTATGATCATAGTTCATAAGGATCACAGTTCTCTGCAGTATTTTTTCCACAGGAACAAAACTGCAATATAGAATGTGATTACAATCTGCATGTTGTATTGCGAATACTAGTAAGACACACAAGTATTTTTTGGTATGAATGACTTTTTTTAATAAATTCTACAGTTTTACATGATTTGTAAGAAAAAGGTTCCCATGCTCCAGAAAATGATCTCTGGATTTTAGTTCAGTATTGTCCAACTTTCATTTATGTACACTAGTTCCATGCAGGATAGCCCCATAAAATGTAAGAAATTTCTGTTGTACCTTTGATGGCCAGGGCTAATAAATTGTCCCTTAATGATTTAAGGTATTAGGAAGTATAGAAATAATCTCACTTTCATATGGTTTGGTCCAAGATCAAATTGAAATTGCCTAGCCTGACTTGCAACAAGTGTTGTTGGCTGAGGATACTGTGTGAGGGGCTCCAAATAATATACAAATTCAACTGAACTCATTTATTACTGAAGCAATAAAGGAGTATACATTGAAGTATTTTTTATGCAGGGAGTGCTCTCACTGCTTAATTCAATAACCTTTTATACAATAGTCAAACGAAGAAGGAAAGCAATTAGTCAAAACTTTATAAATACATACATCTATCCCATAATATATAAGTGGGTGTGCAATTATAATAAATTATAATAGCATTGGAAGTGTGTTTTTAGGGACTTTTCATCATAACATAACAATAGTTCTAACTGCCCAACCAGTTTTGTCTGGTATTACCTTTCAATCCTGTGATTTCTGTACTTCCTAATTAGTTTCACAACCTCTTTTCTGGGGGAGTCCAGAAATTATAATTGGAGCTTTCTATAAGGAGATCTGCTCTTGCCCCTGAGCCACAATTCTTCATTTTGGAAATATTGTTGAGCATCCTCTAGACAGCAGTAAAGCAAGGGTGTCAAACTCGATTTCATTGAGGGCTACATCAGGGTTGTGTTGGACCTCAGGGGGCTGGGTGTGGCTGGGGCGGGCATGGCCGGAGCATGGCCAGCTCGGTGTCAAGACTCCGTTTTCAGCCATGATGGCCTCCTGCAGCCTCTGCCAATGAAAATGGAGCTCCCTGAGCTCCGTTTTCATGGGCAGACACCACAGGCTGGTCCTTCATTATTTCCAGGGCGGTCCTACGGGCCAGATTTAAGCAGCCTGTGGACTGAATCCGGCCCAGGGGCCTTGAGTTTGACACCCCTGCAGGAGAGGGTGGAAAATACCTTCTTAACAGTAAGAATGGGGAAAATGGATATATATGGCCAAATTTTAATTGGATGAAACTCTTTTTAATCCACTAATAGAATACTGCTGCTAATTTACACAAATGTTTTGGAACTTACATTTGTTCCTGGAACTGCAGATCTTTTGCATAACTGCATGTTTAATTTTGCTATTTATGAAGCAGCTTTAATTTTTACTGGTTCTTCCTAAGAGTGAATTTGATTTAATCAGTGATCAAGAAAACTAAACCATGCTTTATTACCAGTCAGAGAAGCATTGTGTAATTATCTAATTATCATGTTCAGTAAAATTGCTTTCTTTTTGATGTAACCTGAATACACATTCTTCAGTATTTACACAGAATGTAAGAGTTGGAAGTGGATGCAAGAAATATATTACTATATATCAATCTCTGTTTAAACAGTTGAAGTGAACAGTTCTTACAATTTTTTCCCCCTAAGGTCCAACCAAAACCTGCTTCCTTGTAATTTCCTTGTTTCTTGTCCTGCCTTTTGGAAAAACTTTGAACAATCTTGCCCCATCTTTTGCATGACAGCCTTCCAGATATGTGAAGACAATTAGCTCTCTTTTCTCAGCATATCAGTGTCACCAATCATTCTTTGTAATTTCTTTAGAGGTCTCCTGGTTGGTTTTCCCTAGATTTGATTTTCCCAAATCTATCAGTTTGATAGTACATTTTCTAAAATGTGCCCAGATATTTTAGATGTAGTCTGACCATCACAGAATAAACAGGAAGATATCTTCTCTTGATCTTGACATTGTATTCTGTTGATACAGTCTAGAGTTATTGCTTTGTTTGTATCACCAGCCATTTTTAAAAATTTTNTCAGTAATAAAATAACATAAAAACCATATTAAAACTATTATAAATAATTTTGATTCATGTTCAGTTATAACCCACCAATACACCCAGATGCTTTTTAGATAGTCATAACTTGAACATGGTAATTGGGAACCTTACAGATGCTTTGTCAAAAGCTTTGCTGAAGTCAAAATATACTATGTCAACCACATTAAAATAAATTAATCACTATCAAAAAGAAAGAAAGAAATGTCCTTTGGCATGACAAAGACATTCTTGATAAAGCCATGATAACTCCTGCCAAACAATACATTCTTTTCTAAATGCTCACAGGTTGAATACTCAACAGTTTATTCCAGATACTGTGTGTAGTTGACATAAAGTATGTAATAAGACTATTTTCAACCAATATTTCATTTAGCTGACCTGGTAGGATGGTAGAATCTATTAGATCAGTCTGCCTTAGGTGACTAATTAGGCAACTCTGGTTTTTCACAGAGGGGGAGGGTTGTGCGCTTGGAATCTTTCTCAAGGATCTCATGGGTAGTTCATTTCATGTTTTGCCACTGTTTTGAATGGACAAGTGGCAAAACATTAGAATGTTTTAAATCTTTAAAGCAAATGCCTTGTCTGTTACTAAGGGAGACAGGCAAGTAGTGCCTTCTTGATTTTTTTACAGCCTGGTATTTTATGATGCTTGTCATCCATCTCAGACCCAAACTGCTTAGATTTTTAGGCCAGGCAAATTTAGCTAATCACTGTCACCACTGAGGCAACTATGTAGAGATCCAGAAGGATTTTTTTTGTCTTTTATAGTCTCTTTTTATTATATTTAATTCTGCCAAAATAAAAATGAGAAATTCTGAAAAAAACTTGAAATATTTTTCCTGTTGGTTTGAACAAATGCTTTCAAAATAAGCTACTTTTGCAAAAATAGTCATAAAACATGTTTTGAATAAAAGGATCTAAAGCATTTAAAGAAGATTTATTTTAGTCATATACAACATTCAAAATCATTTCAATAGCAGCTGATGTTCATCACATTTTCTGTCTTCTTGAGGTGGATAAAATGCTACTCCATAACACTTTCTCAGGAGGTAGTGACCACTGGAGATGCCAGTGGGTAGTAGAAGTTGTTCACCAATCAGACAACTCAGAAATGTATAACAGATCCTGGAGCTGAGGGCAGTAGAAAATGATATATCTAGGTATGAGAATGAACAAGCAGAAGGAGCTATAGAAAAAAGTTGGTCAAAGAAAAAAAGCAGATAAATAAACTGGCAAAAATAGTATATGACTCAAGGCAAGCACAGAGTTGCCTGAACTCTTCCCCTAAGAGGGTGTCTTTATTCTCGGTCTCCTTCCCTGGTGACACGAAATGTATAAGAAATACGTTTGGTCTCTTGGCTCCATCTGACTGTTACATGTATGACAAAAAGCACAAGGGAGGATTATCAGAAAAAATGCTGAAAGTTTGTGCACTAATCCTCCTAGAAATGCAATCATTGCTAATTTACTTGAGAATTGATACAATCCTTTTTAACTGTGTTATTTATTTACATATATTTCTATGCTACACACTCCAAAGATTTTAAGCAGCTTGCAATCACTTAATAATACCCTAAAACACAGCAGATCAGATGTTATTTATTCATCATTGAATTATACCATCCTTCTCTTTGTAAAAATAATGCAGTTGACTTACAACACTTTTCTGTAATAATTTTACCAGAGTTATAATATAAAGCAGGGGTATCAAACTCAATTTCATTTCCAGCATTTACCTCCTTTTTCTGACAAAAAACACCCACTGGATAAAATAGATTTTCTTAACAATTGCCACAAAAGTCTTACAATTGGGCATGATCACAGTGTAACTCTGTGACAACTTACAACTGTAATTCTAGGCTTAATTATTGTACTACCTATACTCCTTTCTTCTATTTTCCTTACAACAACATCCATGTCAGATAATTGGAGTAAGAGAGTGTGACTGGTCCAAAGTCGCCCATCTGCCTTTCATGCTTAAGATGACACTAGAAATCACAGTCTCCTGGTTTCTAGGCCAGCACCTTAACCACCACACCAAATCGACTGTCTTGAATTAACACCTGGTAACCATGCACCTTGTGAAGCATTGGGGTCACAAGGGCATAGAATGGCATGCCCATCGCTATCCTTTTACTACATTCAACATCAACAATACTTCTGAGTGGTATTCAAAGGCAACTATATGTAGAGCACATTGCAGCACTTCATTCATGAGATGACTACGCATAAGTGATTCTAAAAGACATGGATGCAAATGGGGCACTGGATTAACCCGTGCAATGGCCTTCTTAGCCATAGGTTCTACCTGCTCTTTGAGTAGGAGCTGTGAATCCAAGATTACCACCAGGTTGTGCACCAAGTGAGAAAGTACAATTCCATCTAATACTGAAGATACACAGTCTCCAGAATATTCCACCCCCCAAAAATCTCTCAGCTATTTAGTTTCGGCAGGATTGAGCCTGTCTGTTCCTCCCCCTTCACAACCACAAAGCTTCTAAACACTTAAGATAAGATTTCAACAATATTACTTGGTTGGCCTAAGGCCGTGATGGTGAACCTATGGCACGCGTGCCAGAGGTGGCACGCAGAGCCCTCTCTCTGGGCATGTAAGCCATCACCCAGCTCAGCTCTGCCACGCATGCACACGCGCCTCTTGTTGGTCAGCTGATCTTTGGGTCTCTGCCCCACATGTGCGGGGGCAGGGCACACACAGAGTTGCATGCACTGGGTGTTGTGCGTGCATGCGGGGCAGGGCGCATGCATGGGGGGGGTCACGCATGCACGGGGGTGGGGCACGCATGGGGGTCATGTGCGTGTGCAAGGGGTCACGCGTACATGCAAGGGGGATCGGGTGCATGCACAGGGCATGCGTGCGTTGCATTTTGGGGGTGTGCGTGTGGCCGCTTTGGGCACTTGGTGCCGAAAATGTTAGCCATCACTGGCCTAAGGTCAAGATACATACTTGTTATTAATAAGGAGGTGGCAATACAGGTAGTCCTCAACTTATTAAGACAATTAGCCCAAAATTTCTGTTGCTAAGTGAGACAAGTAAATTTTGCCCAATTTTATGACCTTTCTTGCCACAGTTGTTAAGTGAACCATGGCAGCTGTTAGGTTAGTAAGACAGTTGTTAAATGAATCTGACTTCCCTTATTGAATTAACTCGTGAGAAAGTCGCAAAAAGGGGTCACATGACCCGGGACATGGCAACTGTCATAAATATGAATCAGTTGCCAAGCATCTGAATTTTAATCGCATGAGCATGGAAAAATAATCATGTCACCTTTTTTCAGTGTGGTTGTAACTTCAATGGTCACTAAACCAGTGGTTGTAAATCAAGGGCTACCTGATCCCAAACTGATCAATATTCCTACACAACAGTTTATGTAGATATTAAACAAAAGGGGGAAGAGCATCAACCCCTCAGGTATCCCACAAATAATGGGTTGTAGATGTTATCTCTCCTATCAACATTGATTGGAACTTATAGAATTGCTGCCAATTCCTATAACCAATCCAGACAAATACCATGTTTTGAAAGCTGTTGAGAGTTAAAGATTCACTAAAATCAGTTTACCATCCCCATCCTGGCTCTGTCAGATGTCTTTCACAAGCAGAATAATACTTCAACAAACGTAATAATCCATACAGTTCTTAATCCTGAAAGAAATTAAAATGGGTTCAGATAATCCTTTTCCTCCAGGATCCCCTTGAGTTGTTGACCACCTTCTTAATTCTTTTTAAAAAAAAAAGAATTTTGGAGGCTGGACCATAATTGTCCAGAATCATTGGGTCCAGTGACGACTTCTTGAAGAGAGGATGTACCACTGTCTCTTTTGAAGCCAAATGAACTATCCCCTCTGTCAAAAAATTAATTAAAAAGACAGTATCAGATTTAATAAGCCATAGTTCCACAAATCATGAATTTATGAAGTGTAGAATTTCATATAATCTGACAAGTGCATTTAATTGAATTCAACTGAATTAAAATGGGATTTACTTCAAGCTGACGTTTATAAGATTTTGTTGTCAATTGTATATTATTTAATGTTTCCTTTAAGAACTAACATGTTTTTCCTCTTCCTATTAGTACTTACAATAAAATATGGGCAGAAGCCCAAGAATCTCTCAACTGCCTGTTGCAAAAGGAGATTGAAGAGAAGTCCCAAAAGCCACTGAAAGACCGCCTGTTAGTTTTTCAGATGCTTGCTACTTTCTACATCAAATATGTGCAGATATTTCACAACTTAGAATCAGCTTATGACCAAATTGTTCACCCACAAAAACGTTTAATTATTCGTCAAGTGCTGGATGGTGTAATGGGCCGTATCTTGGAATTGAAGAACGAAATGGTAGAATTGGAATTCTCAGAATATCATTACTTTGATGACATTTTACAGGATCTTAAATTATCCCCTGTAAGTATACTTCAGAAATATGTATTTTCTTGTGTGCATCCAATCTCAACATACTTTTATATACTTTAGGTGTATTTAAAAATCAGAGTTTTCTATAAATATTCAATTTCACTTGAGAAGAACAGATAGAAAAACACCAGAATCTCACAATCCTATAGTTGCTGGTGCTCCCAATTCTTGCATTGCAAAATATATATGATTTTCACCTCAGAAATAGAGACCTAGATCAATATTTCTGCTATGATAAATGATAATTTCCAGAAGTTTTTTTTAGAAATTCAGATTATAGTACTCTAAATGTATGTACTCTGGTATATATTGTAGAATATATACTCTAGTATATAGAGTAATATTCTAGTATATATTCTAGTATATAACAGACATATTACCATATAGAAAAATAATTATCAGACCAGGCATATGCTCTTTCCATCTTTTATATCACTTATCTTTACAATATAACAATTGTTGGTCTGTTTTGATACAGCTGTTTTAAGCTACTTTCATTTTGAAGTAATTTTGGAACAGATGTTTGTTTAGCCATTCAGAATCTAAATATGATTGTATCCTCGTTTGGGCAGAAGGATCACTAAAAAAGATTTGGGGAAATTAGAATGAAATAAAACTTTCATAGCTAGATAGTTGTGCAAGCATTCCATATTGTTTAAGAGCTAGACCCTCAGAATAGTTCTAACATCTTCCCAGTCAGCAGCTTAGAGATGAAAATTGGATTTAGATTGTGGCTTCCTGCATGAGTCAGCCCAGAGATACTGGGTCAAATTCATGACATTCCTAGAGCCCATGAACTTCTGAATTCTCTCCTGCCATGCAGTCAAGATGCCAAACTAACGGGCATTCTTTTGTTCACACATCAACATAGTCAGAGTTCTCCACTCTTAGACCTTTAAATCCTGCCAGGGCTTCTTCTGACATTGTCATTGCAGTTCAGCTTTGACACTGCCTTCAATTTTTAACCACTCTTTTTTGTTTTCCACTTGCTTAATCATTGTCTCAGCCTTTCCTTCCTAATTTTTCAGTATATCAGTGTCTGCCCTCAGTCTCCATGGATTACCAAGACTCTGAATGAACCTATACATAGAACATAGACATAGAAAAGGGGTGTCAAACTTGATTTCATTGAAGGCTGCATCAGGATTGTGGTTGACTTTGGGGAGCCGAGTAGTCATGGCTGGGATAGGAGTGGCCGATTAGGTGGGCATGGCCAGGATGGGTGTGGCCACTTCAACATTGCTCGCATGAGGGAGGGGCGCCTGTAGTGGCCCGGGCAGGGCTGGGGGGAATCCATTGTCTCCAGTGGAGGAAAGTGAGACCAGGGTGGGTGCCAAACCCTTGTTCGCCTGTCAGGTCCCATAGATTCCTATAGGGACGCTGTCATTCTGGTGGGATGGGGGAGGTTTAGGGGGATTTCTGTATGGGGTTTCTATTTCTATTCCTTGCTTTGCCTTGCTGTAACTTTCGGAACCTTGGGGGGGGAAATAGGAATGTGCCTTGAGCCATCTGCCTTATCTCATCTCTGGAGAAGAGGGGCAGCGTTGCCTTGGGAACCAGAGTTTATCACCTTTTCGGCCTGAGTTTCTCATAACATCTTTACACTTCGGGATTGGCTTGATGATGGACTGAGCTTTGGGAGGGGCTCTGTTTGCAATGGTTTGATCTAATATTTTGAGCGGGAAACCATAGTTCCTGCCTATATCTTGCTATCACGATCTTCCAATAAACGTTCCTTTTGAAATGGCTTTTGTTTCAAGAGTTCTGCTTTCTTGAGAAGACTGGCAAGGCAGGATCTTACACCAACAGAGGAACTTCGCCATCCCTCTCAGGCCATGTGGAGGACCCCTGTGGTGTGGGCTGCTGGAGCCCTGGGTAGCAGAGGGCAAGCTCCCAGCCTGGCTTTTGAGCTCCCAGGGCACTGGGACCCCATAGCCCAGCCCAGCCCCACTTCCCCAAGGGAGCGCCTGGCTGCGCTTATCTCCCCCTCAAGGCTCCTGCTGCTGTGCTTGCTTTCCTTGGCCAGGTTGCTCATGGCGTGTGCAGTAGAGCAAAGTGTGTGGGTCAAAGGAAGGCCTACTCCCTTTCCTTGCAAAGAGACCCGGCTTTGTAAACAAGCATCCTCAACTATAGGATGGGAATCCACCAAAAGAGGGGGGGCAGGGGTATGGCAAAAGGGCAGCAGGACTGCTAGTGGCCAAGTGCTAAGACAGGATTTCCCTCAAACCCTTCCCCCAGTGGTGGGATTCAAATAATTTAA
>AZIM01000688.1:277401-298317 GCA_000516915.1 Ophiophagus hannah | reverse complement strand
TCAGCTGTGCCGGGATCCCCCTCACTGTCTTACTGCTTCACCCAGGAGACTTCCCTGAGGCCCAGGAGGCAAAAAAGCAGAGTGCAGAGGGGTGATGCGCACCCCCCCAAAAAAATACCCCCCAGGAGGCTTCCCTGAGGCCCAGGAGGCCAAAAACCAGAGCCCAGGGGGTATGGTTGCTGCAAAAAAAGGCCACGCCTACCCAGTCACATGGCCACGCCCATAGAACCGGTAGTAAAAATATTTGCATCCCACCCCTGGTTGGTCTTCCTTTGAACCCACTTGTTCCACTTCCATCTTTATTTCCAGTGCAATCCTCATTTCTATATAACCTACTTTGTTCATACCAATCACTTGCTTCTGTGTTTAGTAACCATACATTCTTGATCCTTTCACTTCTTTTACTACCTGCACTCCAAGTAAAGCATTCTCACTCATATAACTTTTATGTTTCTCTTGACAGCTATCATCCCATGTAAAAAAAGTGGGGCTTATGCAGATATTTTTGTTTCTTTGAAAATAATATATTTCTCGCACCAATCTACATACAGCCTTTGCATCAGTGTTTGTACATTTTAGCATTTCTTCATGTATTTTTCCATCTTTAGAAAACATTCTTCCAAGGTGTACAAATTCATCTATATGTTCTACCATGTTTCTTAGAAAATAAGACAGGGCCTTATTTTCTTTAGACCCCTGAAAAAACGGTTAGGCTGTCTTTTTGAAGGGTGTCTTAATTTTCCCTCCACATACCTCGCCTAGCCACCGGGCTGCTTCTATCACGAGTGAAAGGAATGCCCCACACGCCTTGCCTCTCCACCGGGCCGCTTCTTTAGTGGCCGAAAGGAATGCCCCATGTATACCCTTGCCTCTCCACCGGGCCATTTCTATAGGGCTGAAAGGAGCTATTCCTCAAGGTTAGCACAGACTGAGGAAAGAATGGCAGGCAGGAAAATCCCCCTTCCCCATTTTCCTCCCGTTCTCCAAAAAGCTTCTATTCCAAAACTTCAGCGTTCGGAATGGAGGCTTTTTGGCGAACAGCAGGAAAATGGGGAGGGGAATTTTCCTGCCTGTCATCCATTCCTCAACTCCCTCCCCATTTTCCTGCCTTTTGCAAAAACGGCTCCACTCCAAGCCTTCAGCATATCCCAGGACCCTGCAAGTCTTGTTGTAGCATTGCTCATGCAAGCGACGGCATTGCTGTGAGGTTCAGCACATCGTCACAGCCTCTTCAAGCATGACCCTGCAAGGATTGCTGTGCCATTGCATGTGCGAGCGCTGGCACCGCTGCAAGTTTGGATACACTGACGCAGCCGCTCACAGCAGGATGTCAGCTGCACTGGTGTGATGAAGTTCACAGAGGTGCTGCCATTCATGAGTGCAATGCCACAACAAGCCTTGCAGGGTCCTGCTTCAAGAGGAATGGATAGCAGGCAGGAAAATTCCCCTCCCCATTTTCCTGCCTTTCATGAAAACGGCTCCACTCCCAAGTCTTCAGCATCTCCCAGGATTGCAACGCTGAAGGCTCCATTCTGAACCTTCAGTGTTGCAATCCTGGGATACGCTGAAGGCTCGGAATGCCTCTGCTTCAGCGCAGAATGATTTTTGCCCCTCTCTACAGCTGAACAGTTGCCCCCCTCCCATGCCTGGGCCATCACTCATGCCGGCCATGCCCATCCCCCGGGCTTATTTTCAGGGTAAGGGTAATATTAGGCCCACCCACTCCCCCAAAAAACTTAGGATTGGCTTATTGGGGTGGGTCATGTTTTCTGAGAAACACGGTAGTTTATTACCAGGGACTTCATGAAAAAAAATCTTGTTTTGCACACATGGATATTACACATGGATTTCCCAGATCTTGGTCAGGTTTCCCTGTTGACCCTATCTCTTTGTTTTTAAATTCGCTAACTTTCCTTTTGTATAGGAGAACAGTAACAGCATTCTTCTGATTAGCAGGCAGTTTTCACACACATATTACATGAATCACACAGCCATTTCATAAGTAAGCCTCAGTTATTTTTCCTGTTTTCATCATCCATGCTTTATGTCCTTATCACAGAATTTATGCCATCATTTTTATCTATTGTCTCTTGAGCATTAACATTTATTAGTTTCAGTTTTATTCTCATCATATCACTGTCATTTCCATACAGTCTCGAAAATACTCCTTTCATCATTTCTTCACTTATTCCAAATCATTCCATTCAGTCTGCACAGGCTCTTTGTTTAGCCTTCTTCTTTCACTTGCAAAGCAGCCTTTTATTTCCATCTAAATTACTCAGTGTTTTCTCTGCATCTTTCAGAATTAACTATTTGTTGTTCACTTTAATTATATTCTTGACAATAATCTTTTTTTTCTCCGTACAAATTATTAAGGATGTGCAGCTATTTGGATCTGCAGTAGGAAAGGTGCTTCATAGAGATATGGGCACACTTTGCTAAATCTGTTAGCAGCTCCTTAAATAAGTCTTTGTTTTCCATGGACTTTTCCTTAATGGAGATGAGTAGGGGATGAGTGGCTATGCTGTAATGTAGAAAAAATTGTGTGTGTTTAAGGAAGCACCAACATGAGCAGCAAGTATGCCTAAGTGCCCTTTGAAGCATTTTCTACTTTACATGCATATAGCTGTGCATCATTATACACTGTACAGTATCTAGAATGGGACATCCTGTTCATGGTTACTTATGTCTCAGTTATTCTATGGACTGTCTTTGAAGACCTTCCAGAAACTGCAAGTAATCTACAATGTAGCTGAGCCAGTAGCGTGGAGCATTCCTGGGCATGGCCATATGACACATTATTCTGTGACTGTTCTGGCTTCCTACAAGGTTCTGAATATAATTCAAGGTATTGATTATCACCTATAAAGACTTACATGGTATAGAGTCAGATTATTTCCAGGAATGCCTTGTTCAGTGTTGTTTGTCCATCCCACATGCTCTAATAAGGTGGGCATACTCTAGATTCCTCCTTAAAACAATGTAATTTTACAGGGCTTTGGAGGAGTGGTCTTTGCTGTGATAGCATCTACCCTTTGGAACAATCTCCTGATATATAGTTGGCCCCATGCAGGCCTTTAAAAAAGGTAGTGAAAACATGCCTTTTTTCTTTCGGTATTCAGATCAGGATGATAAATACCTCTGTCTGCAAAGGGCCTAATACGTTGCCAAATAATTGCTATATTTGGTTTTAGCTGGTATTATTTACTTCAGTTTTGATTTCTTTGTTCTTTTGTCCACTATATACCATTTGGAATCATGTTATTAAAGTTGGGTAGCCCTATAAGAACTCAGTTAATGCATTCCTTCAAGGACAGAAGATTGAGAGTATAAAGAAGCATTCTAGATGCATTTTTTTCACCACAAAGTAGGAAGAAGCAAATAATATATTTGGGATTATCCTGGGGTCAAAATGATACCTGTCAACAGAACTGATGTTGTGTGCTTACTTGAAATAACTATTGAGTTTGCTCTTAAACTTCATTTTTATATTGCAGAAAAAACCTGTGAAGGTCATGCTTTTGGAAGAAGCTGTTAGAATAATTCAAGTAGCTGAGCGAGCTCGACAGGGCCGACTCAGGGCTACATTCATGAAGCAAATCTTTCTTGAAGAAAAGAGAGAACGATTAGCGAGGCTTCAGGGTTCAAAAGGTCCAGATATTGAAACTGCTGCAATGTGCATTCAAAGGGTAAAACATACATACTTCTTAGAAATATGTTCCATTGAAAAGTAGCTTTTTATTCCATTTTTTAAAATGTGCTATCTATGGAGAATGTTCATATCTGCTTTTATATTATTGTTCACCCTCATTTAATTAAACAAAGAAAAAACAAAACAACAAATACATATTTACTTCTCATAAATATGTGTATAAAATATAATACAACAGTTTCAGGAAAGGATGATTGTATTTCATTGTAATAATTGATACATATTTTAAGCAGTTTGTTCTTAAGTCGTAATGTCAGGTCTTTAATTCTTTACGTTAGTGGTCCCCAACCCTTTTGGCTACACAGACCGGTGGTGGTGGGATGGGGGGAGAGAATGGTTCATTCTCTCAATGTAATCCCGTGCATGCACAAATGAAGCTTCATGGGCTCACCCATCACTTGTGCAACTCTTTTTCCAGTGGGCTATGGACTGGGAGTTGGGGATCCTTGCTAGAAGTAATTCGAAATTTTAACTTATCTTTTCCAAACTCTGAAGGATTATTAGCAATAAAAAGGGTACTGAGCATCCATTTCAATTGTCTAAGTGACATTTTCCATATAACAGGTAAGTAGTTTAAAAGACTATGAACTACTTACTGTGTTTCCCCCAAAATAAGACCTATCCCAAATATAAGCTCTAGTCTGATTTTTAAGTGTGCGCCTAACACTAAATTGGGGTAGGGCTTAATAATAAGCCCTACCCCAAAAAATTAATAATAAGCCCTACTCCAAAAAATTAATAATAAGCTCTACTCCAAAAATAAGCCGTAGTGAAGAGGGGTAGGGATGGCCAGCACAGGAGGTGGCAAGCACATGTGGGCTGCACAGCATAGGTGAATTGATTACCTGTCCAAGCAGGTAGAGGCAGAGGTAGAGGCAGGGTGGAGGCACACAATCTGGACCTGCTGTGAGGGCTGTGGGAAAGCCAAGAATTTATGGGCCGGAGAGGCAGGTGGCCACAGGAGGCTCATCTTCATATGGAGGCACTGGCAGCAGATGGATGCAGAGGTATGGGGCAAATCAGGCAATCCAGATGCGCCAGATGGGTTGCAGGAAAGCTGAGAGTTGGTGGGCCGGAGCAGGCAGGCGGCCACGGGAGGCTCATCTTTGCATTTCTTGGGTTGCCTGTGGTCCATGCGGCATGGTGGGATCGGCTGCCTTGTGCACCGCACTTCTGCCTCCATCTGCTGCTGGTGCCACTGCATGAAGATGAGCCTCCCACGGCCTCTTGCCCACTCCGGCCCACTGACTCAGCTTGCCCGTGATCCACACAGCATGTCCGGATTGGCTGCCTCCCCCCACACCTGTGAGTGTGCTGACCAAGAGACCAGCAGGATGCAGCTGCTGCCAGATACCATCATCCCCACTCATTTGCTGCCTCTTGTGCACACGCCGGGGGCAGGACACCCAGCCAGGCTGATCACCCTGAAATTGTGTTTCCCCCAAAATAAGCCCTAGTTTTATTTTGGGGTCCCCAGAATTATAAGACTGGGTCTTATTTTCGGGAAAACATTGTACCTGTTATACCAGGGGGGCAGGGGGAATGAAACAATAGTTTTAATGAAGCATTATTCTCACTGCACTTGCAGAAACACAGTGAATTACATATTCCTTTAATACTTCTTGACTATGCACCCAAAATTTAGTGCCTCAAAATATATGCATAATTCAAGATTCAGGAAAACAAAATTGACAAACTTATAATTGTGTTGTTTTCAGACCTGTTTTCAGAATTGAAGAGCTCCATAAAAATTAATAAAATGTTCAGAGTTTTTTTCCAAAAGTATTTTATGAGAATTCCACACAAAATTTAAACTAACCTGGAAATTACACTAATTTTTAGAGTGTTTACTATACTTCTGAAAAAGAAACCTATTATTACTGGTTCATTGCAAAGTCAGCCAGATGTTTAAACTGAATTTGAAATTTTTATCAATTTATCGAGACCTTCCCAAGAACCTGGGGTAGGCAGATGTTGATGTTTGGTGGCATTAAAGGTATCGCAGGATATAAACCGTTCTGAGTAAAGTTGCCTTTTGCAATTGACCGATGGTAATTTTGTCAATGCCAATGGTGTTCAAATGGTGCTCCAGTTGTTTTTGGCCAACGGGTACTATTCAGGGGTGGGATGCTACCGGTTCTGCCCGGCTCTATAGAACCGGTAGTTCTAAAGAGCAGCAGACACCAAACCGGTTCTGTGTTTGCTACTGTTTGGCCCACCNCCTGCTTTTTCAACCTCAGTTGCTTTGCGCGGCACAGCTGAGGTTGAAAAAGCAGGAAAAAAGAGGCTTTCCAAACACTACGCTTTTCAGCTGTCCGGGCGGCACAGCCAAAGGGTTTTTTACATGTGTGCGTAGCGCGCATCTGGCACACGTGCATACAAAGCACGCATGCGTGCGCAAAACATAGTCACCAAACCAGTAGTAACACTGGTTGAATCCCACACTGGTGCTATTACTATTGGTACTACCTTTGGTTTCTCTTGCCACAGACATTCTATTTCTATTTGCAGATCTTTGTATTTTATTTTCTCCAGTTCTTTTTCTTCTGTTCTCTTGTCTCTAGGTACTGTCATGTCCACTATCCAGACTTTTTTATCTGTCTTATTGATAGTTGTTAAGTCTGGGATGTTATGTGGCAGGTACCTGTCATAACATTTTGAATTCTAAAATCTCAAAGCTCTTTAAGCTTCTTCATATTCTATTACTTTGTCTTATTTTATCAGTTCTTCATTTGGTCAGCTGCTACCAGAAGATCGCACAAACTCACTGCGAACAATGGTGTGACAAACTAGCAATAATAGTGCATTGGAAGATCTACAAAAAATACCATTTGCCTGCAAGCAAAAACTGTTATTGCATGCAGACAAGTTGTATTTCTTGTAGATCTTCCAATGCACCATTATTGTTAGTTTGTCATGCCATTGTTTGTAGTCAGTTTGTGCGATCTTGTAGCAGCTGACCAGGTGAAGAACTGTTTCTTCAACTTCTTTGCAGAGGCATCACTTGCTCTCTGTTTCTATCTTTTCAGTTCCAGCTTTGTATGCATTTGTTCTTAATGGCTTGGTGTACAGCCAGAATTAGCCACTTTGTCTCTTCCTTCAACTTTCCTGCTCTTAATCATTGCCAGGCCTTGTTATCTATTTTCCCAGCCTAGTAAGCCTGACTCTGGTGGGGAAGCTGGGGATCTGCCTGAAGAAACTAAAGAGCCTGTTTGCCTTTTGCCAGATGGATGACTCCATCATGGGCCGGGAGCCAGCCACTTTTGCCACTGAGCCCCTGGAATTAACTATGGGAAGCCACAATGAGACTTTAATATTTATAGTGGCACCTGGGATGGAATGGCCTATGGTTCTAGGACTTACTTGGCTGAAGCAAAGGAACCCTCGAGTAGAATGGAGAAAGGGAACCCTAAGATTACCAATGGGGCCTGACTGCCAGGCAAGAGTGATGAGGAGCAGGAAGGTGAACTGAAAGGGGAAGCAGTAGCTGTGGTGAAAGATGTGCCGCCTCAAGGCATTGCCTGAGACTATAGGGTCCTGGCCGAGATTTTCAGTGAAGAGTGCTCGGATGAGCTGCCCCTCATTGACCCACAGACTATGCCATTGAAATCCTCCCCAGAGCTAAGCTACCAAAGCCAAAACTGTACTCCATAACCCCTAGGGAGCTAGAGGAGTTACACGCCTTCATAGACAAAAATCTAGCCTGGGGCTTCATTCAACCAGTTCGACCCAAAGTGGCTGCCCCAGTACTGTTCTGGGTCTCTTCACTTCTGTGTTAATTATAGGGGTGTGCATGGAGAATGTGTACCCGCTTCCCCTCATGAAAGGCATGCTGGCCCGCCTCTCTTAAGGGGAAGATTTTCTCCAAACTAGATCTGCGCAAAGCCTATTACAGAGTTAGAATAAAGGAAGGGGACGAGTGGAAAATGACTTTGAATTGCCCTTTGGAGTGCTTCCAGTTTAACGTGCTTCCCTTCAGGTTACAAGGGCCTCCCACTGTAGTCATGCAGTTGATCAATGAAGTGCTATATGAGCACCTCTATAAGGGGTTTTGGTCTACCTTGATGACATATTAATCTACACCGAAACCAAAGCAGAGCATGTGAGACTTGTCGGAGCAGTCCTAAACAAATTCCATGTCACAAAGCTTTACACTAAGTTATCAAAGTGCAAATTCCACAAAGAAAAAAATAGACTATCTAGGCTACCACATCTCCCTTGGTGGAGTGGAGATGGACCCAGAAAAGATTGAGCAGTTATTGATTGGGCCCCACCAGGCAATTACAGAGCTTCCTAGGTTTTGTCAGCTTCTATAGGCAGTTTATTCTGGCGTTTGCTCACATTGCTCTCCCCATCAGCAACTTGCAAAAAAACCAAGGCAGGAGACAAGCCAAAACACGGGCAACCCTTAAAGTGGACCATGGAGTGCCAAGCGGCGTTCGAAAAGCTAAAGAGACTTTTTTCTGCTGAGCCGGTGTTAAAACACCCAGACTTGGAAAAGCTTTTTGTAATCCAGGCAGACGCCAGCAATGTGGCTGTCACGGCCATCCTGCTTCGGGGAAATGAGCAGAGGAAATTGCAGCCCTGCACTTACACCTCAGAAAAAATAATGGACATAGAGCAGAGTTGGCTGTCTGGGAGAAGGAGGCTTATGCTATCCGCTGGGCCTTCCTCATTTGTAGCCATTTCCTGGAAGGGGGAAAGATCCCTTTCCAGGTAAGGACTGACCATAAAAATCTGGAAGCCCTTAAAACATTTCCTATTGCAAGAATGCTAGGTTGTGCTTCTTTTTTAGAAACCATTGATACAATGCTCTTTTGTGAGAGGGGGAGGCTATGAAAGTGATAGTTCAGTTCCTGAGGGCCTTCATTGGAGTGGGCTGGAGTAAATGGTAGGGACTTTGGTCTTGGTTGTTTTCTTACAAGTGTGACATATTTCCATCAGTCTTGCTTTTTAGGTACATATGTAGGCTTATTTTTTGCGGAAGCAGTTTGTTCTCTATTGTGTTCAATTTGGGTATATTATGTCTATAAAATTGTATGAAAGAAAATAGAAATGCTATAATATTAATTGAATAATAATAAGTCTGCAAATAAGTCAAAAGATCCAACTTAGAATAGCCTCCAAATTATTTTATAGCATATACTGAGAAGAAAAGAGGGATATTAGTCTTATTCTGTTTACATAATTTATACAATCTACTTTCAATTTCTTGTTTATTTTTTCCCTTGCTGCAGTAAAAGAAACTGTAAATAGGGCAATTAAATACCTTTTGATTTTACAATACAGATTTGGCGTGGACACACCCAGTGGAAGAAAACTTTGAAAATTAGAGAAGAAGAAATGGTATTTCTAGGCATGGTAAATCTTTAAATGTATTTTTATTTGAATAATAATTAAATTTAACTCTTGATTAATATAAAATGAGAGTTGGAAAAGTATACTATGCAAGACAGTTGTTAAGAGCAAATCTTTATGCAAAAAAAGACAACATGTTGATACTGAAAATTTCTGTATCTGAATCAACTAAGAGTGGGAGCCAAAAAACAGAGTGGCAGTAATGGATCTGGCAATCTGGCAAGGTTCTTGGCTCATCTGGCTTTAAAAAAAAGAAAAAAACCCTGACATATCAAGTGTCCTTATTTATGTAATAAATCATCTCTATATGAATCCACATCAGCTTCCTAAAACGCCATAAATGTTGGCTGACTTAATGCTTTATTTCAAATGTACCCAACCACCTAGGAAAAAAGACAGTATGTGCTTATGGTGAAGGTGCTGGACTAGAAGTAGGAAGACCCAAACTCTTGTGTATTCTTACCTTCAGGGATTAACTTTGTGACAGTGAGCCAATTACGCTTTCTCAGCCAAAATCTACTTTGCAGGGATATTGTTGTGAGGGAAACTGGGACAAGAAAGTATAATGTAGGCTACCTTAACAAAACATAGGATATTAACCAAATAAATACACAGACAAATGTGGAAGGGCATTTATATGGGAATTAGAAAGGGTAAGAAGAAGCAACATTACCTATTTGCCTTCTGCTAAGCAGATGTTGCATCTTCCAAAAGGCAGCCTTTTTATGAAAAGCCCATTGTTGATCAGGAATCTGATGAATTTGATGATTGCTCAGTGTTAAGATGTGAGGCTAATGTTCAGACCTCAGTAGTACTTTGAGGTCATGGAAAGTCCCTAAAGAAACCACAGGCATGTGATCAGAACCACAAAAGGCGTGCTTGACTGTTTTTATAATTTCTGTATTTCTATTCCTTACCTGTTGTGTGCCAGCTTGCTCTAATGTAACTAAGTGAAAGCAAAGAACTGTATAAATACCTGCCTCACACTGTATTCAAAGTTCCTTCTTAGGAAGGACCTATCTTTATTCAGCTGAATAAACGCATTGGCTTACCAATACACCTGGACTCTACCTGGACTCTGTCTTTTATTTTACTGAGGCACACTTGTCAATCTGCATAACATGTACGGCATGTTGTCAAAATTTTAAATAATGCCTCCTAACCCAGAATAAAAATACAGGAGGATGACAAGAGATGGATTTAAAAGACATATTGCTTCTACTACTAAAAGGTAGCTGAAGGGAGAGGAGAAGATGGTGAACTGTATATAAATATCTTCTATCGGCATGCAGGAGTAGTTCTTGTGCATGATGTTTGATTTTTTTTCATCCTCAACCCTAGAAAGTGTGATGATCTTAAATAAAGGAATATAATAATCAGCATTGCTTTGTTAAGTCTAAGAATCATATTGCCATAAGTGTATACTACAGACCACCAAATCTGCTAAGGTGTGCAGGAAGAGCACTATGATAGTAATAGGGACTTTTAATTAACCTGCCATCTACTGGGAGACAAACTGCACCAAGTGGGAGATCAGACAGGTTCCTGGTGAACTTAGTAGACGAGAGAATTAGAGGGTCAGCTGCACTTCATTTAATTCTTACTAATATGGATGAAATGATAAAAGGTGTTGAAGTTGCAGGAACTTTGGGAGACAGTGACCATATTATATTGGAATTCAACATAATGGAGACATAAGCAATAGAACGAATAAGAGAGTTGATTTCAACAAACTTAAGAGAGCACTTGGGAAGGACTCCATGGATGAAATTCTTAAAAGGGAAAGCAACTCAAGAACCTTGGGAAACTCTGAAAAATGAAATGATGAATGTCTAGCACAATACCACCCAGTCTAGCACAATACCACTGAGAAAAAAAAAACAATGTCAAAAATAATTTAAAATTTTTCTTTCAAGTTTCTTTCAACATATAAAAATCAAGATGAAAGTCAAGGAAACAATCAATCTACTAAAGGGAGAAGGTGGCATGGAGGTAATGGGTAGAAGAAAGGGGAACTGCTTTCTGCTGCCCGTCACCTCCATGTCACCTTTCAACATTTAAAATGATAAAAGTCAAGGAAATGATCAGTCCAACAAAGGAAGAAGGTGGCATAGAGGTAATGGGCAGCAGAAATGGGAACTGCTTAATTCATTCTTTGTATCTGTCTTTACACAAAACTAAAATATAGTCCAACCTAACAAAAACAGTACTGTAAAAGACAGATGACTCCATTGGATGCTTCCCCAGATACCTCTATACATGTCAGCTCAGAGGAAGATGAAACAGTTCCAGGCACATTAAGAGGGCAGTTGGTCAGTGGCTCCAAGCAGCCTTCTGAGAGTGATTTGGCTGAAGTACAGCTACAGCAGGACAGCCCTGAGGCTTCAGGTGGGGAAAGCATGCAGCTGTAGCCCATCGGTGATGAGGCAGAGGAACTGCCTTCTGCACTGTAGGGTAGAGAAACGGCAGGAGCAGTGAAGGTCAGCCAGGTTACTTGTGAGGAGGCAGCCTCTTGATGGGCTGCACCAGAAGTTGGTTATTTAGTACAGCAGACAGGTGGAGACTATGTTGGGAAAAAACGCTTGTTTGCTTGCTGTGTGTTCTTGCCTTGAACTTTGGATCGTGTCTCTTCAACTGTTTCCCTTGCGTTGCCTTTGCCTGTGGATTTTGCCTTTGCCTTGAGGACTAATTAGGCTTCATTTGAGTAGCCTGTAGAATTCATTGGGGTTGAGCTGGTGCTGGTTGGGAAATACCAATTCAGCTTGGAAGCCTTAATAAAGATGCCTTGCACCCATGGTGTGTGGGGGAAGGACAGCACAAGTTTAGGAATGCAAGTCAAAATAGGCAAGAAAATAGTAAGAAAACACCTAACCCCATTTCTCTTCTGCTTTTCTTAATGCTGTGGTACTGCAATGTTTCCTGGCCTTTTTGAAGTGGGTCTGGATGCAGCTTTTGTGTGCAATGGGGAGGTTGCTTGTGAAGCTGAGGATCTGGTTTGTGTGGGTAAGTTTATGGTAGATGCAGGTTTTCAGTTCTCTGTTGTCTAGTCTCTTCATGTCAATGTCGCAGAATGGGAATCTTTTGTCCATTTCCTCTTCACGTATGCATTTGATCCCGGGGAGTATGTTGTTGAGTAGATAGGGTGTTTCTTTTAACTTAGTTAATGCAGCACCACAGCATTAAAAAAAGCAGAAGAGAAAAGGCTGTTTGACGTCTTTCTATGCAACGGCTATCCAAAACACTTTGTATTCAGACAAAGCACCTAAACCACAGTGCACCACACAGCCAACCACCTCACAAAAACTAACCCTATCATACACAAAAAGGATGTTGGAAATGACAGCCAGAATTCTCCAACCTCTAGGAATAGTAATATCCCACAAACCCACAACCACGTTCTTCTAGGAATTATCCAGAACCAAAGACAAGATACAGAAGGATGAAAGAAGCAATGTAATTTACAAAATTAACTAACAATTGCAACCAATTATATGTGGGACAAATATCACGTCGACTAAAAACCAGAATAAATGAATACCAGCTGGCAATCAAATGCCAGGTTCCCAAATCCCTAATCTCTACCCACACTGACATTGAACAGCATCAATTTGATTGGAACAATACTAGAATCATTAGCCATGCTATCACCTGCCACACGCATGAGCTCATCGAAGCCTGGCATTTCACAAGCAATTCCATCAGCAGACACATAAACCTATAACCAGCCTACCAACTCCTCAGAATTCACCTGTACAATCAACCAGCAACAGCACCGACCCTCAATCAATTCATGCAACCAGCACTTCACCTCCCAGTGACCCTCACCTGACATGATGTGGTTCGCCAGCAACAGGTGCAGACCGCTGAGGCCTCGGAGACCGAGGACCCAGATGAGGGGCCTGCGTGTGATGCAGGAATGGGGCCAGGACTATCAGAGGGGAATGCTGCCTTTGGAGATTGTGGAGGCTGGCCGCAGTGATGCAGAGGACTCCCAGGAGCCTGTGCCCAGTGCACGTGCACGCAGGGCTGCTTGAAGGAAAGAGCAGCTGCAGCAACACAGGTGACTTGGAGGCAAAGCTACAAGGTAATGGCCCCTCCCTTAAGAGATAAAAGCTAGCCTGAGAGACCAGGATTCTTTGCAGGAAGCAAAGACGTTCTTCCATTTTAAGCCTTATGGACGTTCAGACTATCCTGGTTTGTGTTTGGAGACTATTTGTTTTGAATATTTCTTGGCAACTTAATCTAGTGTTCTTGGCAGCCTTGCACAACCTTGGCAAGGCTCGTTCTTATCAGAGACAATTAGTTTTCATAGCCTTTTAACTGTGANGCCTTTTAACTGTGAATGAACAGAATTCGCAGAGAAGCATTAAAAGGTTTTGCTTTTACCTCTGTTTGGTGTTTGTTTCCTTGGAACAAGGTTTGGGTCAGAACAACATGACCTCCCCATCATCATTACAAGACACTCACCTGATGCAACCCACACCTGACCCAGCACAAGACCCAGCATAAGACCTCATCTGATGTGACCTCCCCATCACAAGACTTACCACACAAGCAGAAAATTGTAAGCAGAAGAATACTGACACAAACATCCCCTAAACTCCCCTGAAGATGTTACCTAGCCTGGTAATGANNNNTTCAGAAACCAACCCACAAGCTCAGAGAACCAACCTCCACCTTCAACTCTATAGTATACATTGTAAGACTTAGATGATATGGGCACATGGTATACAGTAAAGAAGACTTGGTGGCAAGAACATCCATACATCTGGACCCTGATGGTCAGTGACTCCATGGCATGTCCAAGAAAAAGTGGATGGATCACATCAAGGAGAACATGAAATATGTGGCCGTTGCCCCTGATCGAGACGGCTTTGCCAACAAGCGGTCCCTGCCATAATGTGGGAATAACTCTAGGAAGAAGAAGCTTGTATAGCAGGAGTGTCAAACACGATTTCATTGAGGGCCGCATCAGGGTTGTGTTTGACCTTGGAGGTGGGCGTGGCCAAGATGGGCATGGCCAGCTTGATATCACTTGTGTTGGCAGTGCCTGTGGTGGCCCAAGCGCTCTACCAATGAAAATGAAAGGTCCATTTCTGGCTGCGATGGCCTCCTGCAAACCTCTGTCAGCAAAAACGGAGCTTGGGAGGGCCGCATGCTGGCAGAGACATCGTGGGCTGGTCCTTCACTGTTTCCAGGGCAGCCCCATGGGCCAGATCTAAACAGCCCACAGGTCTTGATTTGGTACCCCTGCTCTATAGTATACATTAAAATAGTACTGTGTAATTTGAATAGTTTATCATCACTTAACATCTCCCAAATGTTCTCCCAGAGCTATATTTTTACTTCTTCATGGAAGCTACTAGAAAAGAGGGAGGCAAGTTATTCCATAAGAGAAGGCCCTGGTGTAGGATCTCTGTAAATGGAACTCTTGGAAATGGGACCTTCACTAGGGTTTGTCTTCCAGATCTTGCTTGGACGGGCAGATTATTAAATATAATCTAATCTCTTAGATAGTTTCAATATAAGAAATACGGGTTTTTATAAGAAATATCAGAAATTTTGTATTAGAGGTGGCAGATGTATATCCCCAAAACAAAATTAGAAAATAAGATGCTTCAATTGAAATAAACCCAGATTTGCCATAGTGACATTGAAATTATCAGAAAGGGAAAGAATACTGTGCCTGATTTATAAATCAGCATTGGAAGGTATACAGGTAGTTCCAACCATCCTGGTGGGATCAGTTATAAAATATCAGCATGATTCAAAGATATAGATAAAATGTACTGGTAGTTAAATCCTCTTTTTTGTATGAGAATTGCCTATTAATTGACTTAATATGGAAAATAAATTACTTGGTTTATGTCTGCTGAGCAAATGAAGCTATTTTACACAGAATCAGCTATATGAGGCTGTCGGCATTAACTGACAACAATAAAAAGTCTCAGATAAAGGTATTTCCTAGCCTTGAAGTAGATACTACTTATTGAACATATGATTCTTTGTGTGCAAACGAATCTTCTACTATTGATCTATGAATGCCATATGAACAGAAAGACAGTTCTAAATCAAAATAATGTATAAGGAGCTATGGTGGGGCAGCAATTAGAATGTAGTATTGCAGGCTAACACTGCTCACTGCCAGGAGTTCAATTCTGACCGGTTCAAGGTTGACTCAGCCTTCCATCATTCCATGGTCAGTAAAATGAAGTCCCAGATTGTTGGGGGCACTATGCTGACTCTGTAAACCTCTTAGAGAGTGCTTTAAAGCACTATGAAGTGGTTTATAAGTCTAAATGCTATTGCTATAATAATAAATTAATCTGCTACATATCATAGTAACTATCTTTGGTTTCAGTATCATTTACAGAATCTTAATATAAAGAGTTCCCAAGTGAGAAACTAATGTAGAATATGAAATCATTCCTAATTGAAACACTGAAGGTAAAATAAGAATTGGAATAGGAGAAATAAAAACAGCAATCTTCTAAGTATTTGTCATCTGTTATCCTGATCAAGGCACATAAATGGTCAAGTTAAAGCCAGTTGCTATATCCACTTCAGGCTGGATATAATAGCATCAACAAAGCTGAATTAATTTCCTCTGATGTTAATAATAGAATAACTATGTTAATAAAACTGGAAATACAACATATGCAATATCTGTTTTTAAGATCCCACCTCCCCATTTCCAGAGACCTAGTGCTTCATTATTACGTGCCCAGAAAGTTGATACTTTAAGGTGTGAAATTCAGGAGAAATATGAATCAGACTTCCAGAAAGCTCTAGTAAGCATCAAAGAACGAGTGAAAGAAATTGAAGGACCAGACATCAAGGAAACCCTCCAAGACCAAATTCGCCAGTGGTTTATTGAATGCCGGTGAGATACCATTCTTTCTTTCCCTAACCTCTCCCTATCTGTAACCACAGTTACCATAAGAGTCTGTAAACATTTCTTTAAGACAGATGGAATCAAAGCTGCTTCCGTACAGAGCAAAGTTTTAAACAAACAAACAAAAATGGAAATCCCAAGTTGAATCATCATTTCTGTTATCACTGTTATCACAAATTCAGGGATTTGGAGTATAATATCATATATTGTTGGAGTTCTGATGCAGAAATATGTAACAGCTTATCTTTACTTATACATAGAGTTGTCTTGCACAAAACTCATTGTAATGAGATCAATACAATAATCTGTTTCTTCAGTATATTGATATTGTCATTGATACTGATATTTACCAACAAATATTAATTTGTAGATTAACATCACAGCAAGAACTGACTAAACAATAATTTCAGAATATTTTCAGGGAATTGTGTCTAATGAAAAAGGGGAAAAAATAGACTCAGGAAGCTACAGACCAATCAGTCATCAATACCTGGTTAGATACTGGAAAAAATAATCAAAAAACAGATATGTAAACATCTGGAAACATATATTTGTTTCCAGATGTTTTAATATAATATAATAATAATATAATATAATATAATATAATANNATATAATATAATATAATATAATATAATAATTATTTACTTTATTCATTCAACATGAAACTCAGTCAACTGAACATTAAAAAATGCATCACAAATACCATTGACTGGTGCTAATGGTTGATACGGGTTGCTGCCAGCATCTTAGCTATCAACCAAGTATTTTCTTAAGATGTACAATGTTCCGAGTAGCACAGTTTTATGCAGCTCCGCTGGTGTTATTGCAGAAAGCTGCAATTTCTTGATGTATTTTATAAAATTCTTGGACACGTGCCCCAATGACAATGGGTATCACTGTCACATGTTTCATCGATAACCGTGTAGTTTCAATGGCCAGGTTGTGATATTTCATGATTTTTCCCAGTTCTTTTTCTTCGACTCTGGTGTCTCCTGGTACAGCAATATCAATAAATTGCACACTTTGGCTCTCAACAACCATAATATCTGGCATGCTGAGTTCCAAATGACGATCTGTCTATATTTAAAAGTCCTACAAGATCATCATCATCATCATCATCATTATTATAATTATTTTTAACTCACCCATATCTTGGATAAAAATCTAAAAACAACTTTTAAAAATCCTTTCAGTTTTCTATATGCCATGGTCATCTTCATATGTTCCCATAAATAGCTAATTCTGGTATTCATTGCAGCTTTGATCAGTCAAAATTTTAACATACTATTTTTAGTCAGTTGTATAGCTAGATTATCAATCTTAGTGATACTTGTATCACTCAAAGCAATCCTAGCTAATGGTAAAGACATTACAGAGCAATTTTGGCACATTTTGGGCAGTATGCCATGCCATGAATGCAATAAAGTCCAGTTTAACCCCAAGCATAAACCAGGATTGCTAATCTAGAGTTTACTTTGCAACCAACATACGGCTGCCCTCAGGCCACCAAGTAGGAGACTTATGCATTACACTGACACATATTTTGAATCAGTTTAATACACTGATTAAAGAACTACTGTTATTAAATTAGCATCAAACTATATAGTTATTTAATTGCAGGGTTATATCTCCTATGGGAAAAAAAAGATTTCTTCAAGATCGTACTAGTACTGAACTGAATTATTGCAATATTTGATTTGTAATACAAACATTCCAAATGAAAGAGAATACAGATACGTTCTGTGTTTGTTCACATTTTTATACATGTTACAGTTCTTTAATGGGCTCTTATTCCTGAGGATTCGTTGGAAAAGGCTTGTGCACAATTTAAATCCAGCCAATCAGGTATAGCCTAGTGAGCATGATTTCACAATATCACAGTGTCAAATGTGGTACTGCAATGATGGCCCTGAATATTATTGTGAAGAGAGGGGAAAAGGGTATATATCTTTGTCTTGTTACATTACATTACACTGATTTGTTCATTTTTTCCACTTCAACTGTATTTAATTTATTCTATGGTCTAAGTAGGTTTTCCCCTCTCGCCATTTTATCTTCATAAAATAGAATAGATAAAAAGATATTGACTAGTGAAAGTAAACTAGTGACTTGGACTAAATGGAGATTTTAACCTAGATCTCCTCTACACCACCTTTGCACAAAGCAATTATTAATTTCCTCAGGATAGCAGTTGCAGATTCAAGTCAAGCTGTATAGTAGGATACAGGTCTTGTAAGCAGCATACTTTTCAGTTGGAATTCACAGTTTTCTACAAACATATGTTACTGGGTTTGGGTTAAATCAGAAAACACCACCCAATCTCCTTTTCTATGAACATATTATCCATATTATTCCATTTATTTCTTATATCCTCTGATATTATTTTTCATACAAAGTCCTCTTAACTTTTTTAAAAAAACAAATGGTTAAAAAACTATTAAAATGTTGAGTGGAGGAAAGTACGACAATGTTCTGGAAGGACAAGTTACATTGAAGTGAAGGATTGTAGAATCTCCCTCTTCAGATGTAATTAGGCATGGTCTGGAAAAAAGAGTACAGGATTTGGGATAGTGGAGGCATAGATCTGTGTAACATTGAGTTGCACAAAAGCCTAACATGTAAGAGGAATATTAACAGTAGAATGCCTGGACTAATTTGCCTTATGGCTTTAGAACCTATATAGACTTTGGGCCTTAGTTATGATCACTATAATATGATGGGTGGGTATTCTGTTGATCGTTGGCTTAACCTTCTACCAGTTCTAGTCAGAACGACCTTCAATAGTTCACAGTATCTGAAGACTGCTAAACTGCATGTCTATCGTTTATTATATGACCAGCCATTTGGAAGGATGGATGGATGGATGGATGGATAGATTTATGGGGCAGACATACATACTGGATAATGATATCCACATTTAGAATTTCTTCTGAAAAGTTTTTTATTTAAATATGCATTTTTCCTCATTTTGAAATTTAAGACTAATGTATTTTCTTTTTGTATAAGTGTGTGCATGCTTTTGAATTAGTGTTGACTCTTGACAACTACATGGTCTAGTCCGTTCAGTTTTCTTGGCAAGATTTTTAAAAGTACTTTGCCACTGCCATCTTCCTAAGGCTGAAGGAGGAGGACTTTCCCAAGATCACCCAATTGGCTTTGTGACTAAGGTGGGACTAGAATCCATAAGATCCTGGTTTCTATCCTGATGTTTTAACCACTGCACCAAACTGGCTCTCAATATATTTCTTTACTGACTGTGTTTTCATTCTGTATCCAAACAATGTATTTAGATAAATAATGGGTAGGTGAGTTGGTATCAATATGCATTGATTTGCAGGATAAATATTGACTTGTCTACTAGAGATGGCCACACTTTTCCTCTATACTTACTTCGTCACTCAATAGGGTTGCAAACCGATCTGACAGGAGTCAATAATGCTTTGAATTCTAAAAAGTTTGATTTCAAGGAGCAATTTCCTATTCATAGACTAGTGCAAGAAGTAGATAAGAACTCTTAACAAATAATAACAATTCATTTTATTTAACCTTGAAGGAAATTGACCTGTTTGGCAACAGCCTCAGCCTAAGGTACATACAATTTAATGTTAAACCAATAGGGCCATTTCAGTTTCAAAAATGAGACTTGCATGACTGTATCTTTCTTATGCATTACCAACGGGATTGGCAAGACATGCTGTAAGAATGCACAGGAAAAGTCTCAACTATCCAGTCCGGCTATGCTGAAAGGTGTAAATTTTGACATAATGTAAGTGTAACTAGAAAGTAATGTCACCCACAATTCTGAGAATCTGCTCCCCTTCCATATCCATCCTTTTCTCTTGATTAAACTCATGATAGATCATGGAGAAATAAATGTTAGAATGAGAGCCACTTTGGTGTGTGGGGTTAAGGCACCAGGCTAGAAAATGGGAAAGCATGAGCTCTATCCTTACATAAGCACAAAGCCAGCTGGATGACTTTGAGCCAGTCACTCTCTCTCTGCCCCAGGAAGCAAGCAAAGGAAAATCACTTCCGACATCTTGCCAAGAAAACTGCAAGGGCTTGTCCAGGCAATCGCCAGGAGTCAAAGCTGACTCATACACACCCAACCCCCCCCCACAAATCCTAAAGTGCCACTTTCTATCATGTTTTACTACAAGGTATTTGCTTTCCCTGTTTGATCCAGAAATGTTGGCAATGTTCCTGCCCTTAAGTTCATGGAGGCTTCACACTTATTTATCTTTTCATTGACTTTACAACCACAGGAAATGCCTTGGTGCCCTTTTAATAAAGACTTCCAGCTGTGTGTCCTCTCCCTTCTTTCCAGCTTGTTTAGAATGCAGATTAGTTTTTCCTTTCTGATAGTAGCACAAATTTATCTATTAGTCACTGTGAGCTGCAGGTTACAAGAGGCCATTTTCTAGTCTCGTTAGAATGTCACATTAATCCCGTTTCTGGTGATTGTCATGTTTTTCTTTGCTTTTTGGGCTAACAACCTGGACCTTGGAGCTATTTGCATAAAACTGCACAATTGGTTACACATGTTTATATTGGGTTTGATCTTTTTTTTTTTTTGCCTTTATGCTCTGCAGAATGGCAGACTAAATTAAAGGTCTTTCTTCTGAAAGAAAGGGGGAAAAAAAATCTTCTGGACAATTTTCTTCCACGTATAGGTACCTGGTTTGTTTTTGGCAATTGAGTTCCTGAACCTGCTAGTCTAAGCTACAAAGCAGTCTAGCTACAATGAAATGAAAGGGACAATTACTAGAACACAAACAAAAGAAAATTCATAACCGGTGTGATGAAATACTTAATGCTTAACATAAGGAAGTAAGTGATTGTATGTCATCCCCACGTAATCTGTTACAGGTTGATAGTGGGAGATTTGGGCCAGAAGTGGTATTCATCAGGTTCTGACTAGTTCTGAAGAACCGGTAGTGGAAATTTTG
>AZIM01000688.1:88557-98751 GCA_000516915.1 Ophiophagus hannah | reverse complement strand
GAGGAACATAGGTGCCAAATTTCAAGTTTGTAGGCTTTATAGTTCTTGAGATTTTATGGTGATGTGTGAGTGGTATTTCGCTTTTATATACATAGATTGAATGAGGCTGCTGGGTGATGTGATGGCAGCAACAATAGCACTTAGACTTATACACTGTTTCACAGTGCTTTTACAGCCTTCTCCAAGCGGTTTACAGAGTCAGCATATTGTCCACCAACAATCTGAGTCCTCATTTTACCCATCTCAGAAGGATCGAAGGCTGAGTCAACCTTGAGCCTCGTGAGATTCAAACTGCCAAATTGCAGGCAGGCAGCAGAAGTAGCCTGCAGTACTACATTCTAACCACTATGCCACCACGGCTCATATGTGATCCAATGTTTTAGGGAGAGGTATCATAAGCTGATGACATCCAGTTTAGATCTCTACCCCAGGCTACTGGAATGGTGCTGTGGCTGTCCTGTTCCAGTGCCTTGAAGCTAGGGTCTGGATGAGGTGTAATGGCCTTCAGCTCAACCCAAGCAAGAATGAGTATCTTTGAGTACTTGGGCTTTTCACTGTCACGGTTTCTCTACTTTTGATCCTAGATGGGATGACATTGCCCTAGATGGACCCAGTTTGCAATGTGGGGCTCCTCTTGGACTCCTGATGCAAGAGCATCTTGGATAAGAGGGTCTTTGCATACCTTTGAGTTGTATGCCGGTTGTGCCCATTCCTGGACCAGGAAGCTCTGTTCACTGTTACTTATGCCTTTGTGACCTCCCATTTGTATTATGGCAACACAGTCTACGTGGGGCTGTTATTGAAGAGCAGTTGTATGCATCTGGGTAGGTGTTGGTTGTCACCTTTAAAGCCATTTATGGGATTAGCAGAGGCACCATTTTCTCCCAGTTGCTTTCTCCCACCTGGCAGAATTGGCATATTCCAGGTTCTGTCAACCAAGGAATGTCAACTGGTGGAGACCTTGAAGTGTGTGCACTTGCACTGTGGAACAATGTCTCATCAGAAATGAGGATGGCCCCAACCCTGTTGATCTCTCATAAGATTTAAAGTCTTGTGTGCCTGGGCCTGGGGTCCCAAGTATGTTAAGGGCCCTATTTATTGATTAGGTTAATATCTACAGATTATAATCTGAGGGAAATGGGCAGTTAAGAAATATGAAATATAAATAAATAAAATATAAATAATTTTATCTCCTGGCATATATATTTAATTTTCTATTGTATTGTCCTTATCATTTCATTTTAATTGATTTTATGATTATTCACCACCCAGAGTCACTTGTTTGAGTTGGGCGGTCTTATAAATTGAATAAATAAATAATTAAAAAAGTAAAAGAGCCACTGTGGCCCAGTGGTTAGAATGCAGTTCTGCAGGCTACTTCTGCTGACTGCCGCCTGCCTGTAATTTGGCAGTTTGAATCTTACCAACCTCCAAGGTCGGTAAAACGAGGACCCAGATTGTTGGGGGCAATAGGCTGACTCTGTAAAAACTGCTTAGAGAGGGCTGTAAAAGCCCTATAAAGCTGTACATAAGTCTAAGTGTTATTGCTTATAGTAATAATAATTACCACAACAAACCATAATAATAATGCCAGGTAAACGGAGAAAAAGAATTGTTAATTCTTATTTGAATTCCATTTCTATAAATAGGACTTCTTTTTTTAAAAAAAATGCAAACAAATATAGGAACTGGAAAAAAAATCTAAATATAGATTTCATTTTGGGTTTTAAAATTAGAAACTGCCCCTTGCTCTTTGTTCCTTGTGTTTGCATAACCAGCACTGGAATGAAAGACCAAAGATAAAAATAAATTTGGCGAAGATCTCCTTGAAATCCAGGAGTCGGGGTCAGCCTTGCATTTTGTGTAGCTTTCTGCAAAGATCAAGCCATCTCAAAGAAACATAACCCCAATGCTGATGAGAATAACATGGTGAAAGATGGAGAGGATATGTTTTCACATGTTTCGTGTGTGTCCAACTACTCCCTCAGGAATAGTCCAACTGATTTTCAGCATATTCCATATTGAGAATGTGGGTTCTGAATTTCTCTAGTGATAGGAGCGAATCTTTCAACAATTGTTCCTCCAAAAGTAAAGAAACCCAGAAGAAAGGGGCACTAATGGAGAACCACTCATGAAATGCCAACTCTGATACATAGAGTTGTAATTAAACACATCTGCTCTCCCTTCCATGCCCGACATTTCCGCCCCCCCCCTTGAGCTGGCTACACCAATCTCAAGGGGATGAAAAAGGTTTAGACAAGTTGCTCTTGAGGTTGAGGTGACGCCCACAGTTTGTCGCTTCGAGAACTACTGCCTGTCATACATACCAGCTTGTACTTCCCACTCGCTGAATGTGCTTTCCGCCCCTAGCAATAAAGGAGATGGCTTCATAGTTTCCACATTCCAGCAACGATGACTGGCCCAAGTCCTTACTTTCTCACAGGACTTTGCTTGCTTCACTTCTTACTTGGAGAACATTCACAATATCAACTTATTCTTGTTGATATTTTAATGGGGGCAGTTCTCCAAGAATGAAAGACAAAACATTTTATTTATTTTTCCTTGCCGAGGATGGAGGAAGATTTAGAAGGGACAGTGAGTTCTTAAAATTATGAAGTGTATAGTTATTGATTGAATTTACACATGGCACTAAGCCATAATCTAGCTTGACTGATTTTTTATTAGCATGATGCATAAATACAATGATATACTTTAATAATTACAAGCTATGATCAAAATAAACCATGGCTTAGTACAGTACATCAGTCCAGAAAAACCAGCTTTGGACTGCAAAAAATATGAGCAACCGCTAAAAATAGCCAAATTTTAATTTTACTACTGTAGAGTAACCAGAATTTTGTAGTCTGGCCACTAGATGTAATATAATGTTACGTTTTGTTAATTTATTTTGGAAATCCTTCCTTTAACAGTATATTTACAAATCATGAGGTTCAATTCAGAGTACTCCCTATCCAAAGTTTATTCTTGATGCTAGGGCCAGCACAAAGTTTCTCACCTTGTTTTGCAACTCCCGATCCCATCTCATTTTATAGTTCCAGATTTCCTAACCAACCAGATCAGATTGGTTGAATGATGTAATGGATATAGGGTGACAGGATTGCAAAGATTGTCTCCTTCCCAGTTTCAACTACACCTTCCATGGAGCCCATCAGTTTTAGTCAATGTCTGTGTCCAAGAAATCATTGTGAACAGGCTCCTGCCCCCCAAAACTGGCATTGTGTAGCTAGGAGAAGATTGGGTGAAGTTGAAAAATGTGGAAGGGCTGAAAACATTTCTCATTCCAAGCTGGACATTTTACTGACCAATTTAAAATAAATATTTTTTTTCATCATAGGGTTCACATGTACCAAGATATGTTCCTTACGTGTTCCCCACCCCCTTTTGTGGAAGGAAGGAAGGAAGGAAGGAAGGAAGGAAGGAAAAGAGAGAGAGAAAGGAGGGAGAGAAAGGAGGGAGGGAGAGAAGGAGGGAGGGAGCAGGTAGGCAGATCCTGCCTACTTTTTTGGAATAAACAATGCTATGCAAAGTGTATAAAAGGAGTAATAAAAGTAAGACAAAGTAATTAACATAAGATAAAAAAGAATAGAAAATATTTTTATATTATAGTTTACACTCATAATATTCACTGCACCTCTCCATACCTTTATAGCCTTGTAGAGTATTCTTGTTTTGATTACATCCATGCACTCCTGTTTGTTCTTTATCAGACTTTAATCATGTATTCTACTACTCCCAGTTCCATCAGTATTAGGACTCTTTATTGTTTCAAGGTGTATGATGTAGGACATGTCCTGTAAATACCGTACCATCAGAATGAATATTTAAAAAGGGAACAATTGTTAGGTAACAAGCATACCTTGATAATGTAAACCAAAACTGACAAATACAGAGGGTGTCCATTCCATTTGGAATGTGAGTATTTAGAAAATAATGTATTGCTTGGTAGGAGCCAGCATGAATTTATAAAGGACACATCATGTCAAACTAATCTGATCTCACTTTCCAGTGTGACCAATTTATTTGACCAAAGTAATGGATAGCAAAGCATTTGATGAAGTCATCCATCAGGCCCTAGTGGAGAACACAAAACAAGTTGATATATCAGAGGCTTCATGTCAAACTAGAAGGAGGTGATAACGGTTATGTCACAAGACTTTGTCCTAGGCCCTGCACTGTTCAAGATACAAATGTTTTGGATAACAAGATTAGAAAACTCACAGACAATGCAAAGACAGAGGGATAGCAAAAATACTAAAGGATGCTATCAAGATTTGGGAACATCTTGACAAGAGTGGTCAGAAACTAGCAAAATGACATTCAATATGGAGAAATGCTAGTCCAAATTTAAAAATTCTGATTCTGCACTTCTTGCTAAAATCTACACAAATATTTATATGAAGTTGCCAGAAATTAAGCTCATATAAATATTATTCTGCATTTGCTTTGCTGTTGGTAGTAATTTCTGAGTAAGCAGCTTTAACTTGGGGAGTTAAGAACTTACTAAATCTGACTTGATTTCAAAGTAAAATAGATTGAAAACCCAAAACAAAATGGATATCAATCAGAACAGATCACAATGTGCTTGATGCACACAGACTATCATGTACAAATATGTAACACAGTTTCTCTCTTAAGCAATAGTAGACAGCTCTAACTAGGTTTGTATATTTAAGAACTGCAGGACATATTAAGTGTTTATTTGAGTTTCATTGTGATCTCCTATCACCCCTATTTTAAAAAATGTAAGAAAAAGAGTAGAAGAAACCAACCTGTCAATCCTTCAGATACCATGAAACAGAAAGAATAAATTATTTCATCTGTGAGGAATTTCATGTTTCTGCCTCTAATTGACTATGTAGGTTTTGGGATACTATGTTTCAGGAGTGATGTGCTCCATTTATATTTGGTTGATCTAAATTACCAGAGGAATAACTGCCAGCTCAGTCTGGAGAGGCAATTGTTCAACTTCCCCCTGTAATTGTTCAACTTCCATCTGAGTACTCTTGTGTGTCCAACCAGCGATGGAAAGTTAAGCCTAGACTCCAGATTTTGGTCTGTCGGTTTTACTGTCTTCTCACCCAGCTTCAATCAATAGCACGTCCATTATTCAAATTCCAAGTGCTGGATTGTTCTGCTATCATAGTCCCACAACACTTGTCACAGTATTGTTGTCTGATTACTGCATCACTCTGTTTTTGTAGTTCTGTATTCCACCCTCTGCTGGCTTCAGGCTCCTGTTTATAGGACCCTCTCAAAAGAAAGAATCCTCATGTGAATAAAAGTCCATTTTTTAATTTCAGTTTTTGCCTTTGCAGAACAAATCCTTTTGACAGCATTTCTTGATGGCCAAACTCCCACATTCTGGATGACTGATCCAAAACACATGTCAACCAATATAAGAAAAACCACAGGAGAACCCATCACTGATAGGTATGGAAGTATTAGCAATCAACAACAAAAAGCAAATCAAAGCTGAGAAGTAAACACGCTTGTCAAAGAAGTATATAACACTTGCTTGGCTTCACCAAATACTTCTTTTTCTCCCCTGAATGCCTTGCCAACTGCCACATAGTTCAGGAAGTTGTCCTTCAAAATATTTAAGGTTGTGTTTTACAGTTTTCTCCTTATCTTTCCTCAAGGCTTATGTTTTAAAATCTCCATGTACATATGGAAATGTTTAACTCCAAGGATGCTGATCCATCAGGAAACTTCCAAAGCTTCTCTAAGAACAAAAGGAGGTTATTTCTCCCAATGTTCCACCCTTAATGGATTGTTTCTGTTTATGTTGTACTTGTCAATCCAATTCTGTAACAAGAAAGTCCTTTTTTAAAAAAAAAAGCAAGACAAGGAAAAGATACAAGCTTTTGAGTGGTAATTGGGGTTCTTCCCCCCCCCCCAAAAGCAAATCACAGATTTTTAAAAAATTTTGGGGGGGATAATTCTATTTCCAGATCAGCCTAAATGAACCTTCCTCATCTCAGTATCCCCATAACTCTAAGCTCCAGGAAAGAACTATAGAAAATGATTTGCACTGTATACAATATATAAACTAGGTCCTGTTCCATAATTCCATAGATTTGGGGGAATCCAAAACAGTTTGGCAGGTTTGGCAAGATCCTGGGAGTTTCAAAGGCCCTGAGCCTTAATACTCATTCAGCCTAATAGACAATGCAGTTCTGTCTTATCTGACTTCCTTCAGATGGGTTGGGACTTCAACTCCCAGAATTCTAAGCCAGCATGTTTGCAATCATACCTGATTCATTCATTGCATGATTGAGAACCCTCTAGAATAAAATAAAATAGTTAAAACCTGGATGCTTCAGATTGTGTGGTCGATGACTTTAACAAATAGCATTTCTCTCTCTGAATCAGTCCTGGGAGAATTGATGAATGAACAGGCCTAGGCATCAGGATTATTTTGAGATGATAACGTGTTAGACTGAGCTCCTTGCTTCACAGCTAAGGATCGCAGATAACTCTCATCTAAAGCACTATATCTAGCATCTAGATAAATTCCAGATTGTATGACTAATTTACCTATGAACAGCATCCGTCCAGCTCTCTTTATTACTCAGCGAGTGCCTTTTTACTGACTTCAGGAACTTAACTGGCCTTGATTTATTTGCTTCCCTTTTTGCCATTACCCATAATAGCTGTGAGTTGTTACAAATCCATCCAGCATTATAACCTAGCCAAGACTGTGTTTGCTACAGAAAGTGCTACCCTGGAACATTTGAAAGGCAATGGAAATAGCAACTGGAAGTGTAAAATGCCAAAACCATAATGCTATTTTGTGTCTTATCATATATATAAAGTAGCATGATTTCACTGGGCTTCTAACGTAGGACCTGTGACCTAACCAGATGGATATTTCAAGTATTCTGATAATGGAAGCTTTCTTAATGTGGTTCCTCTTTTCTTTACATTGGACAATAATTCTTTAGATTGGACAATAAATCAGCATTGACCATCCCATTTAGAGAATTGGAGAAGTCTGTAAGAATGCATAAATTGAACTTCAACATTTGTGGCATCTCTTTGTATGATTGCTGCCAATATTTGTTTCCAGTTACCACTGTAAATAATCTGTAATGAGTATCCGTTTCAAAAGAACATGTTACATTACTTTAACCTTTCCTTGCTAAAATAGCAGCTGAAATGAAAAGCCCATCAAGCTGGCCACTAGCAGTCCAGAGTGGTGCGTACCCAAGCTGTTGGCCTCTTATTTATGTCAAAACAAATCATGCCATCCTTCTTCACAAAGTTAAGTCTAAAACTGAAAGATGCCCTGACGGAATTAAAAGAAGTAATTCTAACTATTCCTCACAAAGTTCAAATTAAAAACAAACCAAAGATTGTTGCAGCAATGTATTCTATTCTATGACATCACCATACGTATTGCAGGCAACTTTTTAAACACATTTTAATGATTTTCAAGGTGGTTAGAGCGACCACCTAGAGGTGGTATCGCTGGGAGAATAACTTTTGGATTTCTGTAATTTCCTTTGCTTGAGCTTGTCCCTGAGGATGATTTAGAATACAGGTGTCAAACTCACCACGTCATGTTGCCATCATGTGACATTTCATGACGCTTTTTCCATTCACGGAGCTGGGGTGGGCATGGCCTGCATGTGACACATCTGGCCTGCGAGCTTCCAGTTTTACACCCCTGAATTCTAGAAAGTTTGGCTGGTATAAAATGTAGCAGTCTGTACAGTTACAGTACAATCCTGTTACAGCTAAATAAGCTCTCCAGTGTGGGAAGTAAACCAACTGCCAATGTTGATATGCCAGAATAGGGTTGAGTCTTTGGATTTGACTGCTTGATTGAAATGTGTCCAGTTGTTTCACATGGCTTCATTTTACTTGCATGCCAGCAGTTGTTTATAGCATCTCTTCTATTGGAGGAGGTCCTGGGTGGTGGTTGTTTTATTGGATACATAAGCCTGCTAAGTGGCAGCAAGAACCTTTTTTGTCATTAATGTAACCCTTGTCAAACTATGGCTTGGAGTGGAACTGTTGTTGCCTTGGGGAGTCCACTATTACTATGGGTTAAATGCTGGCGGAGCTCTTGGGTAAGGGTTCTTCAACAGTGCATCAGAAGACTCAGGTGGTATCAGGGCAGACTGTAGCAATATGGTTGATCTGAGGCCAGTAGTTCAATTATCACTTTATTTAACTAGGGAATCTGCTTGTCTTGGGATCCCACTGTTTTTTGGGCCAACTCTTGTCATTCGGTTTCTCTATGTAGGTAAGGAAATACCTCTGAAATGATGATCCAATAGGGGAAAGGCTGTCCAGGTCTGTTTAAAGTACTTGTCATTGTCAAAAAGCATGTTTATGTAGTAGAGACAAGTTACCAAACGTGTTCTGCAACTAACCAAAGTAGCAAACAAAGAATGAATGGAATCCTGCCTGTAAACAACCTAACCACAATAACAGCAAAACATCCAGAGACAGAGGCAGACATAGGGGGGGGGAAGAGTTTAATGAAGCTGTTTTAATTTGTTGCAGAAATGCACAGATTGAAGAGGATTGGCTCATCTTTGAATTATGCCAATTATGAAGAAGGTTTGATCTTGTATTTCTGTCCATTTCCATATAATCACCACCCTGTCATAATTATCGTGGCCTCGTGTATGTATGATAAATTTCTTTTGCTGTATTGTCAAACTGCATGGGTATAAAACCACACAAACATGCACACACACATATGCGCGCGCACACACACAAACATTCCTCTGTTGATTTGGATTTATTCGAAAATGTCCCAGTTTCTTATGTATCATAAAACTTGTCTTTGCCTTTTATCTTTTCACTGGACAAGATAGCCATTAATGAGGTGACATATTCCATACACACTTTTGTTATGTTACTTATTTACTGTCTCAGAAGTGTCTAAATTCTTAACCTCTCTCCTTTAAATGAAGGAACCTTTATTTCTTAGGAGTCCCTGTCATCTACATGGTTTTGACTTGAAAAACTGTACAATCTATTTAGTTAAACTGTGGAGAGTTTATTTAACCATTTCTATACTCTACCAAATGCAGCTTTCTCAAGTACTAATGTTTTATTTTACTTTTATCTTACTCATTTTTTCTGGAGTTGTAACCCTGTCTCATGAACAGCACAACATCAAACAGACAACACCATAACAATAAAATAATAATAATAGCCAAATCCAAACAAGAACCAAAACCAAGAGATAACCATGAAGGAGAAAGATGAAATCTAAGAGAGGTATCCACAGAGAGTCACTGGGGACTGAAAGAACATTGAAATAAAGCATATTTAATTGATTTGCATAATTTTCACAATATTGGTACTCCATGCACTTCTGGAATAGGTACCTTTCATAAAGAAAGCCGTACATGACTGAGACAGGGCTATTTGAAGAACTGTCTTTTCTCAGTTATAGCTACCCAACCCACCAGAGCAGGGACACTGGGTATATTATGTATCCCCTCTCTTAAGGAGGTCTATCCAGTGGGACCGAGAAGTGCCTTCTCTATGGTGGTTTCCTCTTTGTGGAACACCATCCCTGTAGAAATAAGATTGGCCCTCAATTTGACACTTTTTCTAAAAGCCCTCAAGACATGGTGTGGCCCCCCCAGGGTGATATGGAGCCCATCAAGTGATTAATTGATTGTTGCCACCAAAGAGTGGTTGGATGGGGATTTATTGAATTTTGTATTGGGGTTTTATTTCTGTAAGGATTTGGAGTCCATGTGATGAGTTGGGTAGCCATATACATTTTCCTAATAATAAATACATACATACATACATACATGTGTATCAAACCTATTCAGCATAAATTAAAAGTCTTGTCATCTGACTTGTGTCCCGTGAGAGAAGGGTACTGTAGAGGAGTATCAAGATAATCCTTGAATTAGGAATGCAAGTATAGTTAGGAGGGGATGAGAAAGAAGCTTAAGATTCTCCCACCTTGATATTCTTTCTTATAATAAGTGGAGTGAGAATTTCTGCCAACTGTTGGCAGAAATTCTGCCAACAATTTCTGCCAACTGTTGGCAGAAATTCTGTTATTATACCATGCTGTGATAAAGTAGAATTCCAGTAGCCCTTGTCGAATCTTTTTCCTGTCATGGGCTGACAGGAATTCCAGCAGGATGTATCTTGAGGAATCCAACCAGAGGTGGTATTCAGCAGGTT
>AZIM01000687.1:118805-133253 GCA_000516915.1 Ophiophagus hannah | reverse complement strand
GTTTTCAATGGCGGCAGCTCTGGAGGCCGGTGGTAGGAAGCGGTGGCGAGCGGGGCGGAGGGGGGGGAGAATCTTTCTCCACATACCACCTCTAGGAGGAGTCACGGCAGCGCGGTCTTCGGAGCGCCCCCGCCGCCAGCCCTGGTATATAACTCTCCCGTGGCTGTGTGGGCAGAGCCGTGAAGGGGGCCAGGTGGCCGAAGCCGCCAGCCCAGGGACGTTGCGGAGAGCAGCGGGCTTCATCTTGCCCTTCGCTGCAATGGCTGCCTGGCAGNCTGGCAGAGACCCAGCCATCCGCCCCGCCGCGATGCGATGCGAATCGAATCGATGCTCCCTTCTCTCTCTCCGGCGAGGTTGGTTCTTCTCGGCCGCGGCTCCTAGGAAGCTGCTTACCACCTCGAAGAAAGCCTGGCCCGAATAAATGGGGTTGGTTAGTTTCGGTATGTCGGGCGGTGATTTTGGGATGCTGCAAACATCCACCCAACTTACTGGCGATCTATTACGGCGCATCCCTCGTTGGGTTTAGAGACGCGCTTAGAGCAATTAATGGGTTCTTCGCTGATGCCCTATGAGTCCTCTTCCAGCCGCAGAACTTATTCAGAAAAACAACTTTACTCATTCCTATTTATTGCAAGTGTGAAAAGAAAAAAATTTCTTTCTACCTCATTTCTGAATATTTGCAAGCTACAGTTTACAAACGAAGTAATATTCATTCGAAGATAATTCAGATTTGTGGGTGTAGAACAGAAAGGTTTGTATGTAATTGAGTGTACTTTTGGGTTAATTACAAGAACTTACTGTACTTAGTTCCAACAGATTTCTGAGTTTCATGCTTTTACAGAGATAGCTACAGGCATATACTTTGAACTCTGTTACAACATATAACAATTCTTATTAGACCTGTGCAAATCTTAAAAGTGCTTCACAGGGCAGAGAAGCACAGATGAAGACCTGCTTTTGATAATTGAAGTCTTTCTGTTTTAGAAGTTGATTTTCCTTGTCTGCGTACAAGCCTTTTTGCTTATATTTTAGCAGACTACAATCCTCTTGAGGAGTTTACAGAGTTTTATTTTATTCCATATTTTACAAATTATTGAAAACACAATTGTACTAATTGTACAATTACTAGTGGGAGAGAAATGATACTTCATCAACCAACAAGTTCTCAAAAAATCTGTCCGTTTTGTACATCTGGAATTTGCTTTCTAATGTTTATTGTAAGTTGCTCAGGGTCATTCTAGAGTTGAGCAGCTTTGGAATCTAATAAAACAATGTCCTTATTTATTTATCGTTTTGATGGTTATCCTACCTCTCCATCCAAATTATCCAAGTAAGATCAGATGTATTATGCTGGTAAAAGATACAGAACTCTAGGATGAACTTTTAACACATGCAAATCTACTGTGTGCAACTAAGCCTCTGGGATGACCCCTTCCCCAAGAGTGATGTGGCTCTCATCCTCCTGTAATTTACCATAGGAAATTATTACATTTCTGGCTGCCTTGGGGAGAGGCTGATTGTAGACTCTCCTTTTGCTTGCTTTGTTTTGGTCTTGTTTTGAACACTTTGCTTTTCTTGCAGTTGAATCTTTGGTTCTTGTAAGCCTTTTGGGAGTTGGCCAGCCTGTAAATAAAATAAATAATAAATAACAAAAATAGTTAATAAAATTTGTAGTGCTGTCATGTGTTATATCACTTTGTCTGCTATAGTGATTACCATGTGGATTAGAAATTCAGTTGTAGAAAATGCTTTCCCTGTTTATAGAATATGAGTCAAGAAAGAAATCAAATTTGAGTAATGTGCTTAGGAATAAGGCTCTAAAATGTATGAACACATTTTGTGTTACAAATTTTAATGCCATTTTGGGTTACAAAATTTGATACCATACCCCACAACTGCTTTTTCTACTAGTTCAGTATGTATCTAACTTCATACATATTTGCTTGGTGCAAGGTTTTCAAGAACAAATATAAGAGAAGCTTGTATTTTGACATGGGTATCAAGATACACTTGGGGATTAGAGAACAGGAATTGAGAACAACATTCAATGATCAAATGATCATGAATTAGATAAATAAGAGATATTTTTATTATAGTAATTGTCCAATTGACATATGATAGCAAAGCACATAAGGTAAATAATAGAGCAGCGAATCATTCTGATATTAACTTAGCAGTACCTGCCAATTTTTTGAAATGTAGCAGAATGTTACAAGATTTGTACCTGTTTGAGAATAAATAATCCAACTAAAATCTGAATGGCCTTAGAATTTTATTAGTTGGGTGGGTGAAGGATGTGTGTTTGTGTTTATTTTCAAGGTCATGGTCATGATGTGCACTGAAGATGGTGTTTGATTTCATTGTATGAGGTGCAATGACAATAAACTAAACTAAAATTATCAAAGGTTATGAAATGAAAATGTATATCCCTGTATATTTAGTATTGTAAAACAATGTGGCCTGTGGTTTTAATAGAAATAGCACAGCAAGGGCAAAATAGTAAGCCAGGTTGAAATGAAATTGTAATTAGGTTGGTCTAGATTTTTCTTAAAAAATCTGGACAAATTTTACACAAGGCTGATATGTATTGCCCCTTCCTATGGAGTTTCTCAATCCACGTCATGGTTGTCCCAAAGTATCTTGTGCTTTTCAAGGCAACTGGACTTTCTTGTTTCTTTTTTTTCTCTTGAAAAAGTTTTGTCATCCAAGAAGCTTCTTCAGTTCTGAAGAAGAGCAAGAATTGAAGAAGCTTGGCTGAGAAGCAAAATGTTTTCAAGAGAAAAAAAACCAAGAAAATCCAGTTGCCTTTTGTAACCTTTGGGTGTTCCTCTAACTGTATGTTATCTATGTTGACCTGCAGACAAGAAGCACAAGATACTAGGAAGATGAGGAAGGCAGTGCAAGTGCTCCACTGCTAGAATTCAAGGGCAGGGTTAAAGTAAATCTCCCCTTGGTCATTGCCCTTTATCCAAGCATGGCACATCCAACCTGTCAACCAATGCTTCACCCCAGCTTTCTGATGCTTCCTTTATTTCTCAGACACACTGCTTTTCTTCCACATATTTTGGTCTGGACATAGACTACCGAAACCTGACTGTCCCCTGTATGGAATGATTTATGGATGGGGACATTTGCATACATCTACCAAGGACCCAATTCCTAGGGCATATCAGAAACAAATGTTCTGTTCACACTAAAGTAACTTGAATACTTCTTCCATCAGAAGGACATCTGTCATCCTTGCAAATTTTTTGAAGTGTACTCTTATAGCTGCTAAATCCAAACTGTTGGAAATCAGTTTGTTATCATCCAAACATTCCATGAAAAAATGGCGGACTCGTACACATTCGAATTAAAAGTTGCTAGGAGAAATAACCTCAGATCTGTGTTAATAATACCTCCTTGGTTTAATAACAGGCTTTATATTTTTAGGCTGAAAAATCCACAGCAATTGTAGCTGTAACCATGAAGTGGAGACATCTGCTAATCATACTTTGACAGTTTTGAAGTATTGAAGCATTAAACATCACACTAATAAAAGTATTGTCAGGATAGTGGTTTTCCAAGCTGTAACACTGATGTGGAAACTGAATTTCAGCAAGTCTAAATGAAGAAAAACTGATGTCTGGATTGTCATGCTGGAGAAAATTATGAAGAATACAGGCCTGCAAGAACAAATAATTATCAGATGAAATTAAACTCACTGGCAGAACTAACAATAACTGAAACATGAAATATGTTGAAGAGATCATTTGAAGTAAACATCCTTGGAGAAGAACCTGATGCTTGGAAAAATCAAAAACAAGGGACAAGGTGTATAGATCTCTTCTGGTGATGCAAGCATAATTTTTCAGAACTTAAAATAAGTGGTGACTGACAACCTGTGGTACTGATGTCCATCAGGTCAGAGCTGGAAAGAAATGAATGATTGAATACTGACAACTGCACAGGATATGAATTTTGCAGTAGCAGTAAATGGAGGAACAATTTTCGAGATGCCTCCATTACACCGGTAGTCCTTGACTTACAATAGTTCAAGGTTACCACAGCACCGTTCAAGGTTACCACAGCACTGAAAAAAGTGACTTATGACTTTCACAATTATGACCGTTGGAGCATCCCCGTGATTACTTGATTTACATTTGGATGCTTAACAATTGACTCACATTTATGATGGTTGCAGTGTCCTGGGGACAGTTGATCACCTGCAACCTTCTGACAAGCAAAGTCACTTCTGACAAGTGGATTCACTTAACCATGTTACTAATTTAGCAACTGCAGTGATTCACTTAACAAATGTGGCATGAAAAGTCATAAAATGGGACAAAACTCACTTAACAAATGTCTCACTTAGCAAGAAAAATTTTGGGCTCAATTGTGGTCATAAGTTGAGGACTACCGGTATTAGACATCTTGAGCTACTCAGCTTTGAGTTCTAAATATCTGCAATCTATAACAATATTGTTGGCAAAGCTGTTTCATTTGAAAGATCACATAGCAACACACTGGAAAATACATTAGATTCAGTTTTATATTTCTTAGTTACTAAAACAGCCACCCTCTTATCATATTCTCATAACTGATTTTGTGTTGAATGTGCTGCTCTTAAAAAGAGATTGTAGCATGCTTACCAGAATTATAAAAGTTAAAATCTTCCTTCTACAACTAAATTATAGTTGCAACTTCAATTGCTATCTGAATTAGTCCAACATGAGAAAGAAATGGCAGGTATTGTCAGAATTTAAATTAAGAAATGTAACTACAAATTTCTTAAATAAATGAATGTAAGGTAATGAATACAATTTGCCATACACAGTAGTTAATTCATTGAATGCGTTATTAAATCCTTGGCTGTACATTGCTTTTTATGGAAAGCTTACAATAAAAGTTTAACTTAGTTAACCATCTGATACTATCCATAAATTGTGACCTATCTATGGAAGTGACTGTTGCCAAATAATTATAGAACTAACTATTAGAGGATGATGACGACTAGTAGTTTAATGCTTACAGTTTATTAAGCAAACTTAATAAATAAAGAAATGTGGACGAATTGAAGTTTATACATGAAGGATAAGGTGTTTTCATAAAATAGGCTAGTAATAATAATTTGATTCATTTGATACACGTACTACAAAGCTTCTTGTATCTGTAGATCTGATCTGATTTGAACCCCAAATTATCTATTATTTCTATAAAGTGTTATTTATTCAGGTGAATTCTAGTGTAACGTTAATGGAAAGAAAATTAATTATATTTTTGTTGCTAAAGGAGTACATTTGATGTGCCTAGCTCCAGCCTTTTTAATCATAGGCCTTTTTACAGGTTCTCCAAATATCTAGTAAAGCAATTTTACTATAAGTGCATGATGTAGTTTTATTTCTATAGTCATGTTAATTTGGTTGCGACTTATTTTCTTATTCATAAAGAATAATAAGGAAAAATATGAATCAAGAGAATAATACTGTACGACATATTGAAATCATTTGTAAAAAAAAAATAGCCTGCCTCTGGTGTGGATTGCTATTTCAGAAGACTCTTGACTTTCCATAATTTGAAACATCTTTTTTTTAAATCTTTAAACTTTATTTAAAGTTTCTTAGTTTCATAGCTACAACAATTACATTGGGGAGAAGTGATTTCATTGTGTTATTGATCACAGAGTGCAGAATTCAGGAGCAGAATTCACTGAAAAGGTCCTCCTTAAAGAATTCAAGAATGGCTGTTGGACTTACTCTAACGAGAGGTAAAACTGGAAACAATTTCAGCATCCTCTTCATTGCAGCCAAAACAGCATAATGAAGTTTCACCTGAAACAGGTAAACTCCTATATATTTGCCTTCACAACCCACAATATTTTTAAAAAATAACTGAGTGTCAGCTTAATGACTTTTCTCCTGGAAGCATCAGATGACACCGATATGTCATTGGTGTTGCTCTTGTCATGTTTAGATCACCCCATATGACAAAAAGTGCAATGATGAGATACCTTGGCTTTTGCATGAGTCCTGCACCCTGCAGAGTGCAATTTTCTAATGAATGCAGAAATGCATTAGAGCATGCAAGGAAATGTGCCCTCAGTAGCTGTTCTGAATTCAATTTCTTCTGGAATCACCTTCACAAATATGTTTGCTATGGTGGTGTCTCCAGCACACACCTTGCATGGTTTTCTTTTAATACAGGCATCAGCAACTTCCCACTTCCCATATTTGCATTTTAAGACTGCTCCCCCACCCCATGAATTTGATTTGAAGAACAGAGCAAAAATGTTGGGTTAGGAAATACAACCCATTTTTTTAAAAAAAGTATATCGAGTGTAAGACTGAAATCTGAAAACCATTCTTGCTGTGATTTCTTTCCATAGCTTACATTCATTTCTGAATTATCCTATTTGTTATATTTATAAGTACCGTAGTAAATACCAATTTCCTCCAAGATAGGTCCTTACCAGGTACAGTGATTGTTGGTGCTATTTTTTTCCATTTTATTATATGCAAGATAGCATAAACAGGGCATTCTTTTAATCCACCTCCCCCCAACAACTACAAGATAGACTGGGCTGAGAGAGAATAAATGACATCTACTGAGGTTATATGGTGGAGAAAGGATAAAACCTGGAACTTGTTATCATTCCAAAACTTAAATTATTATGCCAGATTATAGGTATATCTCTGTGAATTCAAATGCAAGCACTACAAAGCTAATATCACTGGGATTTCTACTCAGGTCTAAATGAAATTAATAGCAATCCCAAAAGAATGTGATTTTACCTTCCAATGATCCTTGTAAATATATGACTTCTTAGGTAAATGATGGAGAATATTATGAAACATTACAGTACAGTAGTGCACTGCCTGTTATGCAGTAATGAGAAAGTGTATATATTATTAACACCTGCTTCTTGCTTTACCCCAATCTGCTCACATTTGGTACCTGCTCAGTTGAAGTCGGAATGCAGCTGTGTTTCATTGTTGCATTTTTATGACGAAAAATGAAACTTAATACTTGGAAAGATTTCTCTAAACCAATGTTTCCTAACCTTGGCCATTTGTGTGAGAACTTCAACTCCCAGAATCCCCCTGCTTGAGGAAATGCATTCTGGGAGTTGAAGTCCACACACATCAAATTGCCAAGATTGAGAAACACTTGCTTCAAAGAATCAGCTTTCAGTATTTACAAACGTTTCCTATTCCTTTCTGTGCTTTCGCGTTGCCCTCTGATTGCTAGGTCAAACCCAAGTGAACAGATGACTGTAAGTAACAAGCAGCAGATTCTTCTATCAGCCAGAAAATGCAGACCAGAATCGATCTTGGCTTTTTCTTCTTCTCTATATAGGACCCCGAAACCTAAAAGGAAACCAGCAGCAATCATGGAAACGGGACTATATCACTCCAACGTTTTGCACAAGCCTCTTGTCGCTGTCCACGCCACTCCAGTACCTGCGCAGGCGCAGTCAGCAGCGATGACGGAAGTTGCTTTCCGTGCTGCGGTCGAACGCATCCTCTTGGGGCGAGCGGGCGAAGCCCCTTGCTAAAAACTGGGCGGCCCCTTTCCTGCTTTTTGTGGGTGGGCCGAGTCTGCAATGTCTCGCCGCCTTTTCCGCTTTAGCCTTACCCCTAGTGCACAAGGGGATATTGCATCCCTCTCCCCGGGAGTCGATCCTTAGTACATTGAAGGAAATTCAAAGAAACTGATAAGGATGGAAAGGGGGAGCCTGGGATTCTCCCGTGGTGCTTCTGTATTCCAGATGTGCTAATGCAAGTGAAATTTGGCTCTGGGTCAGTGACTCCATCTCTTATTTAAAGGCTAAAACGGGTCTCCAAACTTGGCAACTTTAAGATTTGTGGACTTCAGCTCCTCAGTATGGCTCCTCAGTATGGCTGGCTGGGGAATTCTAGGAGTTGGTCCACAGGTCTTTAAATTGCCAAGTTTGGACACCCCTGGGCTAAAATGTACAGTATTAATTTCAACGAAGTGTGGGTTTAATGAAATTGGGTGTAACAAGTGCTAGTACTTATCTCGTAAAGCAGAAAGAATTGGGTTTCGTTGAGGCTTGGATGAGACACTAGGAGAGGCTCTCACAAAACATTTCTGCAGAATTATAGATAACGTTTTTATGTAGGAGTTGCATTTTTACCTTTCCCGCACACCACCAATTGCTTAGGAAGTATTTGTTATTAGGTTTCATGAAAAAATTTCAGTGCAGCTGAAGCTCAAATAGTAAAATGCAATTACTTTATAAGGTAAAATAGATGTGTGAAAGGAAACTTGAGAAGGAATGTTTTGGAAGAGAATCCACACTTTATTATTATTTTTTTATATAGTGGTTGCATTGAAACTGGCAGATGAAATAATAAAAAGTAAACATCATTTTAAAAAGGAAAATATTTACATCATATACAAACAGTACAGAAATGCATAAGCTAAGGCCAAACTATCTCATTCCAAAATTAATACAGAGAATATTAGTATTTTCTTGGAATGGAGTCAAAATAATTCATGATAAATATAGTCATTACTGGTCAACTGAATATCCTTTAGATTTGACTACAATTCCAATTTTGTAAAACTTTGAGAAAGGAGAAAATGTATCCTCAGTTCAGTGGATTTCTGTATGAAAAATGATCCATGTTTTTAAAATAGTGTCATATGTGTATATAATAGTACTTAAATTCCACAGTCAGAATTATTTTGCTTAAAGATATACATAACTGGATGCTTTTGTATTATATGAAGATAATCCTATCTGAAGAAACATAATATAACAGGACAATGTATTAGATTTTAAATAATGATTTACAGAAAATAATGTAATGAAATATATATATATAGTGATAGCTATTTTAAGGAAAAGAATAGAAACAGTTTTCAAAAGCATATTAAGATACCTTATAATATTTATGCATATTTAACAAAGTAATTATTTAACAAAATGGAAGGTTCAGCAAAAGTATGTACAAACACAGAGATTTCAAACTCAGATCACTTGATATCCTAACAACAAAATGTAAAAACAATGCCCCGCCTACACTCATTCATAAATCAGCTTTGATAAAGTTGGCTAAGGATTTGTACATCAACTATCATTAGATAAAAAGGCAAACTATGTCCTGTAAGTAAACAAAGCAGAAACAACATCAACAAAAAAATGCTTCCAGAAGTCTTATTCTGCAGAAATTAATTATGTAAAGGATGGCCAATTAAGAAAAGTGCTAATCTCTTGAAGGATTATTTATCCATAAATAAACACTGTTTTTGTCTTGTATAAAATTTTTTTTGAAGTTATTTCAAGCCCATTGATTATTAAGAGCTAAGATACCAAAAAAACAACACAGAATACTTTTTTCCCAAGTTAACACTGCTACCTATTATCTGTAAAGATTAATAACGATTTTGTACTGATTTGCATTCCCAGGATACAGTAGCAGTTCCTATGGAATTAAATCCAAATTAACATTTGCATTTTATAGCTGTCAGAATGATTTCATTTCTTGTGGGATGGTGTACATGGAATGAAAAGGCAAAGAAACAAGATAGATTGACTAGAATGGGCAATCTTCAATACGCCTTAGTTCAGGCAATGCAGACTTTCAATGTAATACAGGGCCTATTCAAAAGTTTTTCAGAGCCTTTGGGTTTTCTCAAATTCCTATTTTTGAGTCATTTTACCATACTCATCTCCACAACCATGAACTTACAGGAAAAGTAAGAAACCTTACATGACATAAGGCATTTGTGTGTGCATTTTATTTATTCAAATATGAATCACAAATGAATTAATACTTTCCTTAGCATACACACTTTTGTGAGTGATTTTTTTTGTTATATAAATCACTGAGATTATGTATTTTCTTTACATTTTTATGTACAGACTGCTTAAATATGCACATTGGGAAATTTAGATCTGAAGATCATATCACAGATTTCTTACACATGTGCTCCAGTTTGTGGACAGATTTAATAAGTGACTATTGGGTAACTCCCTATTAATATTTGGATCAAGTCAATTTTTCTTTTTATGATTTTTACCTATCAAAATTGTGCCAAGCATTTTGCATGCCAACTGTTGTTCTGATAAAGGAAAATAATTGCTAATGCTTGCGTAAGAGTTTATACTGCTGTAATGGGAGATGATGTAATGTTTCTCATAATTGCAGAAAAGTTTGGATAGTTGGAAAAATACCTCCAAATTCAATTGTACTTTTCTGGCAAAGAAAAGTAGCCTGAGATATAAAACAGCCCTTCAGTGGGTAAGATAGGAAGCAGTAGATTCACATCTATTTCACTGTTCAAAATTATTTAGCAGACAAGATTTCACTTCTCTTTTTGGAACTGAATTCAGAAAATTGTTCTTTAAGAATTTTATTGGTGTGTGTGTGTGTCTATGTGTAATAAATTTAAGCAGGGGTTAGATATATATTGTGAAAATATATGGATGGCTAAGCATCAAAAGTGACACAAGAAATACGGTCACATTCACCAGAGAAATTAAAAAATAGGTTGAAGCAAGATATTTTCAGATAAATGGGCAGGAAATTTCTCAGCACTATCTTCTTAATGTGCTCACTGAGATTTTTACATGATGGAAGACCTATTTATGGGTTTTATGGCTTTTCCTAATAATTACCATTAATGTCTAATTTTTTAAATTATATGTTAACCAACAGCAACAAGAAAACCTAGATTACCGCATGTAACAACTATAGTGTATCTTTTTGTCCAGTTGTATGTAATGGTATAAAGTTGAGCTAGACTTTCCTTATTTAGATCTGAAATACTGCAGCCTAAGTTCAATATGCAAGCAATCAAAATGCCCTAAAACCTCATTGAAATCTAGTAATTGTTTTTGTAAAACAGTTCCAAAACTGCACAATGAACATTTCAATCAGACATATTAAAAAAAGTTCATTAGGTCCAGTACTGTGTTTCCAATCAAAATCAAGGTGATGCTTCACAAAGCAAACAATCAGTGTGTCAAGATGCTGATTGCCTATTTCCAGTGGTACATATTACTCTGAAGCACAAATGGTTTATTTTGGACAGCAACATCTGGATATGCCAGATGTTGCTAAAATTTAACTTGAGGGATGCTGAACTCCCAGCCAGTAGGACCAATGTGGGTAGAAAATGCTGGGTCTTCAGTATCTCCCATGAACACATATTAAAAAGTCTAGATATTGTCAAGAGTTTTGATGGATTAGGCAAAAAAGGCAGCATGGAAGTTTTCAATTTCAGCTACCATTTCAAAGCTTTGAATTAGCATTAGTCACTCATTCTTCTCAATAACAATAGATTCCAAATCCACTTTCTGTTTGAACAATTACTTATCATCAAATAAAACAATTTCTTTATCTCTTCTGGTCCCTAAACTTTTTTTTAAAAAAAAAACCCTATAAATTACGCCTTCGGTTTAGCCATAGTTGTACACAGTGATGGCCAACAACTAAAATGAAAGGAGAGGGGAGAGGAACTGCTTCCACAGGATGCATATGTAATCGAAAAATATACGGATTATATCTACACTTGTATATGCATCCTCTTATTTATATAGCATTAGCTGAACGGCATTACTTTTATTATACATCCTTGTAGTGTTATTAGCTTTCTTCAGCCTGGTGTTTTCCAGATGTGGATTTCAGCTCCCCTTGGCTATGCTGGCTAAGGATGATAGACTTTGAAGTATGTCAACTGGAGGACACCAGATTGTGGAAAGCTGGACCTACATTATTAGAACTACCGGTAATTAATTAGGGAGTCTATGGTTGTTTGGTCCCCAGGATAGTTTGTGGAAAATAAATTGTCAACTGAACATTAGTCTCTCAGGAAAAAAAGCACCAAAATTATACAGTAATTTGGGAGGCAAGAAAACCATTATTCAGAAACAATAGAATTAGGAACAGTTACAGCATCCATGCATTCCAGAAAGCCTTAAAGTGAAATGACTAAAAGTATAGCTTAAGAAAAAGAGAAATCTAATACTACATAATGAATAATAAGATAGGTCATTGCTAACTTAACACAAGTGAACTCATATATATTTCTTACATAATAAAAAAGGCACACCGCCCTGCAGTTCTGGTCACATTTTTTTGGTCTGCACATAGATGCAGATAAACAAGTCTATAGAAATTCAAGGAGAAATCAAATCTTGCATCAATTACATTTTTTGTAAATACAACATCAGTTTTGCTTGCTTCATGTGAGATGGCATCTTCTCTGAAACCGAAGAAAAGGTTTTGGATCTCCTTGGAGAACTGACTACAACACTGAATAAATGTCCTCATTGTGGTATCTCAGAAAAGTCTTAACAAGAGTTCTGAATTATGGCTGGTGTAGCATATCCATGCTCAAACTATTGATTTTGATGGTATTTAATTACAACTATTCACTGCTTAGTGATCAATATGTGTAGGAATTAGATGTAATTTGATACTATAGATGAATGAAAAATAGCATTAAAAATCTTGGATCATTCTGATTTATTTCTGATTTTGCTATAAGATAAAGCTAAAAAAATGACAATTTGGTGGTACCTAGTAACAATTAGGTTTTACAGTAAAGTAATTTTTACAATTTATTCCCCCTGTTTTACAGCTTCACTAAATAGAATAGTACAAGATAAGAATCTTGTACTTGGAAAATGAATCACAAAAGGATGCATTGGATTATGTATATGCTTTCATTCATTAAGAGAAAGCCATTGCCCTAGGATCCTCAATGAATATCTTATACAATTCCCTTCAATATTCAGAAATAAAATTTTAAGAATTTGGAGGGAGCTATCTCAGAAAGAGAAAGTAAGAATTATTATTCATGGAAAGGTGTTTGATTCAACAAGCATTTCTACTTCATTTATTGTCACTCTTTTTTTAAACGGACAAAGTTATTAATCCAGAGATTTCCCAATGCTTCAAAAGGCCTATAGAGTTCATGTATGAATCAGTTCCAAAAATTTGGAAGACTATTCTATGCCAGCAAGTTATTGTTCAAGACACTGGATTGTATGTTTGGACTGATATTTCACTGAGAGGTATATACATCTAATAAACACAAAAAGGTCAGAAAAAAATCAGAGAAACAAAATTGATTGTTTCAGCATATCTTCACAAAAGAAGACATTCCAGAAGTCAGAATATCTCATTCTTTTTAAAGTTGATGTATGCAAACGAAGGGATGAGTATACATTGATAAACTGTGCGGTACTGCAACTATATCGCAAATGATTATTGTTTCTGCAGAACTGTATAAAAATAATTTACTAAAAATCTTCAGTAATAGAATCAAAGGCGAAGTGTTTTACTTTTTTGGCCAATGGTTTGCCCCATAGACCTGTATTAGAAGTACTATAAAAACAGTAATCTCTAAGTTTTAGTACTGGGACAGTTGCGTTGAAAAAAAAATCTATATAATATATTATCAGGACAAACTTCAAGCCATATGTTTCCAATACAAAAAATACAAGTCCAAAAATTACTAAAACAATGAAAACAATGCTACAATGAAAATGATCTTTTACTACACTGAAAAGAAATAACTTTCTGGAAGAAAATTAATTCATTTGCTTTCGAAGAGAATCTGTGAAAGTACTGAGGAGGGAATCATCAAATCTGAATACAGTACATGAATGTTCATCAGCTGGCAAGCAGAAAATGATGAACTGGTTAAACTGGTTGTATTTTCACTGGGCTATTCAAAAATAGTTTATCATCTAGACAAACGGAAAGTCCTTTAAAAAAAATCCAGCAGTCATAGAACCGTTGTCCTAATACATTTCACACCATGTTAGACAACGTGGTTGAGGTCTTCACTGAAGGCTTCCATCACAGACCAAACTGAAAAGGAAAAAGTAGGAAACAGAAGCCAATTTCTTTCCTGATCGACTTTGTGCTGACTCTGAAAGGAGGGAGCAAAAACCTGCTGCTGAGTCCATCTTCTGTAGCCTCACCAGGCCTGCCGTTCAGGAACAAAACTCCGATGTGCATGACTCAAGAACATGTCGGTGCTTGTTGGCGGTAATGCAACATCTTCAGCAAATCTTTGAGCAAGAGGTTCTTCGGTCATCACCGTAGACCTTCCACAAGTTATCTGCACTCTCTTACTTGTTTCATTATTTTGCTATCAGCCAAGGAGTTTGACCCTTTAAGGGACAGACGTAATTATTTTACATAGAAAGGTCTCATCAAGGGTAATAAAAATGCGGCTTCCATTTGCTTAAACACTAGGCAAAAATCTCCCTTGGAAATTGGAATTACTTATCTGTGCTGCAGTGTTGTGTATTACAGTGTGATCCACATTTGCCTTTTCTAGCTGCAAGTTCAGTATTTGGCTTATACTGCTAGCACCCACTTCTACTTGCCATTTTCATCTGTAAAAGGTAAAGGTTCCCCTTGCACATATGTGCTAGTCGTTTCCGGCTCTAGAGGTCGGTGCTCATCTCCATTACAAAGC
>AZIM01000687.1:39300-49446 GCA_000516915.1 Ophiophagus hannah | reverse complement strand
TGCCAAGTTTGGGGACCCCTGATGTAGATAATGGTGAAGATGTTGAATTCCCTGGAGAGGGGAGATTCAAGTTTTCATTCAAAAAATTTCATTGGGTGACTCTAAGCCAGTCACTCTATCTCAGTCCTCGCAGGGTTGTTCTGGTGGGGAAAAAGGAAGGAAAAGCCAATTGTGTTTGCTGCCTTGAGATTCCGAATGAAAATTGGGCTATAAATCTAATGTAATAAAATACGAGAGGCATCCTAGGACTTTCTTCTTATGTCAAAACAAAACTTTTCTTCTACTGATTAAAAACTCAGACCTATGAATCCCTTCCTATACTGTAAGAAGACAGCTCTTTCACTGATGCACGCCCACACAGCCGCAGATCAGTGACTGACTTCATTCTCCCGAGAGCTGTGAAGCCACTAAGTGTTGCATAGTCAGCTAATGAAGAAAACATCATTGTCATTGGAAAAGAGGCCATAAATTGTGCACACAGATGTGAAAAGATGGATCTGGGCCACAGAGACTATGATGTTCACTTCTCTGCAGAAGGCCCACTCTTTGATTTATGCAGATTTCAAGAGAAGTCTGCCAAGTGTTACAACTTCAGCCAAATAATGTATACAAACTGTTGCACAATATGCATAGCTGCAGACTGTCAAGAGTATTAATTCCTGTTTATAAAATTATCTTTTGAATTGCTCTCTTTTATTAGCATTCATCCTTTCACTGTCTGAAACAAACTTGTCTCTTTTTCCATGCTTCTTCTCACTTACATTAGTTTGAGTTGATCCATCTCTGATAGTCTGATATGATTATATCAGCATATAATGCTAGGATCATTTTTGTCCATCAGGAGTCAATAAAGTCAGCCTTGAGAGATTCTTCTTTTCCAGAACCATTTAAGGGGAAGTGAATATGGAGCCCTTGATGCTTTCTGAGCATGGTTGTTTGATTGCAGATGTTTCATTACCCAACTAGATAGGAAGGTGCATTCTAGTTGGGGAATAAAACATCTGCAATCAAACAATCACATTCAGAGAGCACCAAGGATTCCAGAGTTCAATCCAGAAGTATAGCTATTAACTACTGTTGAAAAAAAATGCCTGTCTCATGGAGATCCTACACTGCAAAGCTTTAATTGATTAGGGATTGAACGAACCTATTATTTAGATGCTTAAAACATGCAGAATATGGTCTAGTTTTCACCACTACCATAATAGCAATAGGAATAGTATTTAGACTTATATGCCACTTCACAGTGCTTTACAGACCTCTCTAAGTGGTTTATTGCCCCCAACAATCTGGGTCCNTGGAAGGCTGAGTCAACCTTTAGCCTGGTGGGATTTGAACTGCCAAATTACAGGCAGCCGGCAGTCAGCAGAAGTAGCTTGCAGTACTGCACTGTAACCACTGCACCACCGTGAAAGAGTTATGACAGTTATGTGCCATTACTGTAATTAAATTTCCCTCCTTGAAACAACACTCATCATAAAATTTTAGAATTTAGCCCTAGGAGCCAAAACAGTAGATTTAATAGCTGGATTTCAGAATTATTGCAACATGACCTTAGTATAAAATCCTGCCTTAATCTATCTGTGAAATTCACTTGAACTTACAGTATAATAAAAGCTACCAATCAAAATAAAATTGATCATAGTAAATGGAGCAGAACAATAACTACCAATATGTTATGAAAGAATTGGAAACAATTAACCAAGTAAAAGAGCTTCTTAATATATTGCAAATGCAAATACTCTTAATGAGATGTAAAATCAGTCTTTGTAGGACTACGTTATTGCAGAAGAATTGTGGAAAGTGTTTATTTGCAAGTGCTCTCACTTCTCTGGCATTTTTTTGTGTTACTTTTCCTCTCTGATATGTAAACTTGCTAAGGATGGGAAAAGCTTATTGTAACCAAATGAACTTCTGTCAGGTGTTCTTATGGATGCACCAGAATTTAATCAGCTTGTCAAGCAGAAATAGTCTCAAGCAACCAAAAAATCATAATTGGAAACTGGAGAAATTGGAAACATCTTCAGGATCTTTTTCTTACAACAGATTTTATTCATTAATAATGCACACAGGATAGTGTTTCTCATCTGTAGGAACTTTAAGAAGTGTGAACTTCAATTCTCAGAATTCCCCAGCCAGCAGATCAAATCTACACTACTTAAAGTTCTTAGGTTGAAAAACATTGATTAACGGCTTAAGAGGAAATCACAATTCCTACAGTCCTAGGCTCTGGCACTCTTAGTCAAAGAAGCCCACAGTAAGAAATTAAGTAAATGCCATGGCTAGGAAAATGGTTAGATATCTATACATAAGATGAAGAATGGTGTATCATATTCTGAGATGGCTCTGGTCAATTTTAATGAATTTAAAATGTGCCTACATTCTAATTCAATTTTTATATTTTTCATACCTTCCTTCCATGATATCCTTGAAGTCCAGGGTCACCCTATAAATTCAAGTGAAAAGAAAAAAATAGAGTGAATTAAACTACCTGGAGACTCAAACCAAAAGATTCTTTTAAAGAAAATGAACACAAATCAAGATTCTGAAGAAGATACTGAATAAGATGAGAATTAGACCACTGGAGGATACTCATGTCTTAAGAAAATAACTATGATATCCATAGTTAAGAGCCATTTTACCCTTTAAGATCCACATGAATTTGGTTGTTAAGAAGAATTGTCCTTAGACAGGAAAGATGGTGCCATGTAGCAGAAGGAGAAATATAGCAAAAAAAAATACTTTGATTTTGACTGCCAATTTCTTTGTGTCCTAACAAAAGAGTTCTGTATATGCTTACTACACCATATCTTAATAAACTTCTCTCCCCACTTTTGAATATTGAAAGTCAATTTTGTTTTTCAAAATGTGCCTTAGGTCAATTCATTTCACACAATTAAATACATTATCATTAAGAGTTGGATCCAATGTATAAACAATCCGCAACCGAGTTTCTAGGATCAGGTAATTTGGGAATTAGGAAAATTAACAGCTGGTTAATTTTAGAACGGGATTCTTTAAAAAATTAATTCTTTTTTTAATTGCAAACATTTTCCTAGTTCAGCTGAGAAACACTTAGAACTGATCTCATCTTGGCAACTGGATTTCTAGCCGTGTTTTGGCTATTGCAATGTTCATGCACAAAGCGCTGAAATTTCAGAAGACTCTGCTAATTTCAAGGTATTTTACTCACCTTTGGTCCAGGAAGTCCTGGCAAACCCTAAAGAAAAAGGAACACAAGATCACTAAAGTAACAAAAATGGTCAAAGGATCTTAAGCTCTGGGATAAGACCTGACCTTCAACATTGTTTGCATTGATTGAACGATGAATTGTGAAACTGAATTGAAAGTGAAACTTTCACTGAATTTTGCTCAATTCCAAACATGTGGAGTTTTACCTAAAAGCTAACTTAAAAAACAGAGCCAGGGAATCTTTTTTATATCAACTTTCTATGAAATAGCACATTAATTATTCATTTCTCCTTGCCATCCACAAGCAGCTAGACAATTATGAAATATGAAATCTTATAATGGGATTTTATTTCACAATTAAAGCAAAGTTAATTAAAAAAAATCTTTGCTCTTGCATGGAATGGCTGAGATTCCCTTCATTCACTGTCAGTTGAACCCTCAGTTATGCAATGTAACCAGGACTAAAATGAGTCCAGAAACTTCATTCTAGGAGAAATATGACTTTTGTCTGATGAATAAAACTTTGCAGTGGAATTCATCTATTAATCCATGCAACCTCTGAAATTCAACATGTGTTCCATGTTGTTCTTCTCAGGCTCTGAGAAAATATTTTTAATGCAAACAAATGCAAGAAAAATGATTAAATGGCTTACCTTTCCATCCTTGCCAGGTTCTCCGGTTTTCCCCTATGGGAACAAAGAAACAAGCCTTTCTGAGATACCACAGGTATCGTAAATCTGAGCAGGCCATCAAAGAGATTTGAAGAGTTTCTTAACTTAAGAGTTGGCTTGGGAGTGAAATGAGTTCAAACCATAGAGTAATTACCTCACGCTGGGCCTTTTCACAGATGGGAGTCATGAAATTGGCAATCTTATGTAGCCATCTCATGTTATTCTTCACAGAATAACAGTATAACAGAGTTGGAAGGGAACTTGGGGGGTCTTCTACACCAGGGGTCTCCAACCGTGGCCACTTTAAGACTTGTGGACNNCAACTCCCAGAATTCCTCAGCCAACTGCTGCTTGAGGAATTCTGGGAGTTGAAGNCACAAGTCTTAAAGTAGCCAAGGTTGGAGATCCCTGGTCTAGACCAATCCCCTGCTCAAACAGCAGACCCTATCAGAAAAATGGTTGTCCAACCTCTTCTTAAAAACCTCCAGAAGATATCAAAGGCTTTGATGCAACCTCAGAAACTGGTCAGATATAGAGGTAAAAGGTCCATTCGGAGGTTCTTGGAGAGGGGGAGATCCACATAGACATGAAAGACACTTACAGCTGGGCCCGTTGGGCCAGGTGGTCCTGGAGTCCCGGGTGGTCCTGGGGGCCCAGGTAGCCCTGGAGGCCCTTGGCTGCCTGCCTGTCCTTGTTCACCCTGAGGTTCATTGAGAATAACATTACTATAAACACAACCAAATAACACGGGAGCACAAATAACAACCTAAGCCAAGGAACACAGGTAAAGCCAAACAAGGTCTTGTTAGAAAGTCTCTGAAGGGGGTTTCCAAAACTCAGGCAAAGAGTAACTGTGGATTGGCTGATGGTGCATTCCCACATTTTTAAAAGCTTCCATTACAAGAGGTTGGATGGGAAACCAAGAGTGCAAATATTAAACGCCATCCAATAAGGTGTTATAACTTTATTTGGATTTTCCTGTATCTAATGCTGAAATTCACATCACATGAATTTTTCTGTAGGTATGCATTTGAAGTACCCAAGTGATAAAATCTACTTGGGAAATTACTCCTACTGTGTCCATGGAATTCCATCTTTTGATCATGCAATACTTTATGTAATGCCAAAATGGTGACATGAGACTATTTTCAATGAAGCCTAACAGCACATTAAATTCACATATGATGGAGCAAAACAAATTTTAATATAGCTCCAATCAATGGCTAAACATAGCCTATGACATCTGGTGAGGGTGTTATTTGGCCTCTGACTTCTTCCTCCATCCATGATAAGCCACGGTGGTGCAGCAGATTGCAGTACTGCAGGCTACTTCTGCTGACTGCTGGCTACAGTCCGGCAATTCAATCCTCACTGGCTCAAGGTTGAATCAGCCTTCCATCCTCCCAAGGTGGGTAAAACGAGGACCAAGATTGTTGGGGGCAATATGCTGACTCAGTAAACCGTTTAGACAGGGGTGTAAAGCACTGTGAAGCACTATATAAGTCTAAGTGCTATTGCTATCCAGGAGGATTTCAGATGGATCCTGGAAGGCCAGTCCAGACCATCGTAATGCACAATTCACTGTAACAAGAGACTTTGCATGAATGGGCATCTTGCTTATACAAGCACTCTGGCTGAGTTGAACCTTATCTACCAAAGCACATAGAACATTATCCCCCAAAATGAGGATGATGTGAAGACTTCTGTCTATTGAAGGGTGCTATTGCTGGACAGCTGAGATGGTACAGGACTTGTTAGATGTCCACATACAAAATCTCTGCAAGTCCCAATTCTGCTATTCATATAATTGTCTCTAAAGTCAGTGATGGCCCAGTAGAAGTGGTCAAGCATGACATTTGTTTATACTTTTATGAAAATAATGGTCCTATTCACTATCATATTAGAGCAGGGGCCTTCAAACTTGACAGCTTTAAGATTTGNAGTTGAAGTCCATAAGTCTTAAACTTGCAAGTTTGAAGACCCTTGGTTTAGAACTATGAATAGTGAACTACCTTTGCTTAATAGATTGTATTGTAAAACAGATCAGTTCCACTAAAATCAAATTAAACCTTTTTTTTAAAAAAAACAAAGTATTATATTCTTGCTCTGTGATACTCTTTCTTCTAAGATCTTATATGGTCTAACAATACTTTCAAGACAAGTAACCACTCAACCACATATTCATGCTTAGCTGCTACACTAAGCATGCAAATGCATTAAACCCCCATCTGTCAATTCTGTGAAATGGGGGATGTGACTGAATCACTAGAGAATCTTTGCTTTTTCTAGTTTTAATGAAACCCTCTCCTAAGGAAGATAGGGAGCTGATTAATTATCAGTTTCAGAAATGAACGGACCAGGAGTAGGAGGAAAAGGAGAAGGATACCTGGAAGGTGCGTCTCTTTATGACTGGGGGCGGAGCCAGTCGCACTGAATTGAGAAGAGGCAACAGCTGAAGACCGAGCCAGAAGGTCACAGGGAAAGGCCAAAGGTCACAAGGCAAAAGATGTCAGTAGGGCATCAAAAGTCAAACAGAGCAGCCAGGGAAGAAAATGGAAACAGGGGAAAAAGTAAAATAACCAAAGGAAGGAATAAAAGTAAGTCTGAGTTCATCAATATCAAAGAAGGGGTGATGGAAAAAGCATTGTCATTGGGCACCTCGTGGCAAGCCTCTGAGCCAATCTGTTTCTGTTTTCCATTTAACTTCCACAACATGAGTGTTGCTGAAGCAGCTTCACTCTTCACAATTTAGAGCAGGGGTGTCCAACTTTGGCAACTGTAAGACTTGTGCACTTCAACTCCCACAATTCCCTAGCCAGCCATGTCTGTTCCATGCTGGCTGGGAAGTTCTGGGAGTTCAACTTCATAAGTCTTTAAGTTGCCAAGATTGGACGTCCCTGATTTAGAGTATTCTAATTTCTAGTCATATAATTTGGAAAATTTATAATGAATTCACCAGTTCATTCAGCCAAGTTCCACTGCAGTACAACATAGATTCCTTAATTCTTTCTCAGTCTATCAAGAATACTGCTGCTGTTATCTGGTCACACTATCTGTATCTGGCCACGCTATCTGTACTTTCCTATTTTTATTATAAATACTTCTCTTTGGAAAAGAACATCTGTAACTCAGATTGAACTATGGGGTTATTGGTGTTTTTCAAGCTTAGTTGTTGGCAGATGTTTTATTACCCAACTAGTTAACACCAGTGTGAGTGAGTACAAACCCTACCCTTATTCAGACTGATAGTATAACCTAGTTGGGTAGTGAATGTCCTTAAGCAAACAAACTCAGAGAATACTTTCTTTGCTTATTAACAAAGATGTCCTTCTTAACAGTTTTGGAGCTTTTTTTCATAAGATATTCCTCTTTTTCTTAGTAGTCAATACGTTCTTACAATATTGATCCAAACAACAGGAGCCTTGGATGGCAAGCTCCAAGGGCTAGCATTTGGAATTTAACATGTAAATAAAATAGGCAGAATCGCTGCAAAAAAATATGGACAGGGTTCAAGTATAATTCCTCAACCCTCAATTAATTCCATGAATGAAACAGGAAGATTGCACCATTTAAATGCAAATAGCAAGCCCTTAAATACAAAGATTCACTCTAAATTTTTTAAAAAATGTTTTTTGTTTAATCAGTGAGAACTTTTTAGCAGCTGAGTAGGAAATGCAAGACAATGGAAAGCACCTCTTTGCAGCAAAGGATCCAGCTCTAACCTGTAGAAGAGATTACTTTTGGAGTGGATCCTGAAAAGTTGCATAAAATGAAATTCACATAGGGCCTATTGCCTATAACTCAATTAATCCATCCAGGCTACAAATGAGTCAAAAGTTACCAATTCTGGCAGGATTCAGTCACACTAACTGGATCCAGATTTATTCTTTTAAAAATTCAAAGTCTCCACCCACTTCCTCCAAAATGAGCCTAGTAAGTAGTTCATGAGTTGTTGCACAAGCTGGCAAAATTGCATTACATCATAAACTCATTTTCTATTGGCCAGGCAGAAAACAGTTGATGTCATTGTAGCCAGTATTTCAGAGATGCGTTCAGTGCTTCCAGGCCCTGGCAATGAGTTCTGTAATGGAGAGACCTGCTTTTTTCAGCTTTTATTTCTCTCTGGCTCTTTGGAAGATTAAGCTGCCATGGGTTAAAGGACTGGGTTTAGAAGTTCATAAATGAGATGGGATTATTTGACTCTGTGCCTACTTGGGCCTGAAATTTAAGACCCCGCAGGTTAATTATGTGTTAACTTGACTTTTTAAAATGTTCCTATAAGCTTTTTTTTCACCTTGAGAACCCAGCTAAATAAATTATTTCAGTTTTTCTCTTGCTAAACATGATAAGAGCTATTGGAGTAGACACTTTATGATTTTTTATTCTTTTCAGCAATCCAAAGATATCCAAAAATCATCTGTCCCAAATTATTTACTACTACAGTAATTCTACTGATTATTCACATTAGGACTTCATTTCTACAATTGAAGGCCCCCCCCCCCTGTTTTCATCAATATAAATGCAAGAAGAAACAAATCTTGTGGTGGCTGAAGTCTATCCCTATTTTGTGGCGTAGAGATGTGCCGGCAGGTTTCCCATGACAACAGCTGTAGACACTCTAAAGATATATTTTTCTACTCATGTTTAAGAACACTTGCTCTTTAGGGCAAGTTAAGTTCCAGTCTTGTTGCAAACTGAAATAGCTTTGCAATATTGCAGCCCTGCCATCCAATTATTCTGGGCAGATGGTTTTAAAAAAAGAGAACATGTTGTGGTGATATATTGGAAGCATAATTTTGGATTGAGAAGGCCACAATTAGAAGCAGATCCAAGGCCACAGTGGGATTCACCAGTGAACCACAGAAACAAAATTGCCATGATCCTTGGAGTTCAAAAAATGAAGACAATGAACCAAATTGGAGTCTGTATGATTATGTGTTACATGTAATCTGGTTAAGGCACTAAATTTAAGCGCATGTTGTGGTGGTGTGGCCTTGAAATGATGTTAGTTTCAAGGATGTAAACTGGACCAAGATCTTCTTACTGTTATGTCTCAATCTTTGCTTGATTATATCATTTCCAATAAAAAGGAGATTCTGGAGAATTATTCATAATTTATAAATATGAATATTTGCATATTTTCTAAAGATGTGAACTAAAACTTTGCCGATGAGAAGATATCTTTAAAAACTTCCCCATTTTGTGTTTGGTACTCAATTCCTCAAGTCTGCCATTACTGGGGAAGGCAAATTTTGAGAAGCCATTTGTGAGAAAATTTAAAAACAGCAGTGCTAAAAGATGGATATGTGACAGGAGCTCCTCCACTTTGTACAAAAATACTGAATTCATACCATAAAAAAGTTTAGGAGGAAACAGTTATGCTTCGGTGGTACTTCATGGAGTCATCAAAATAAAATATCAAAGTCTCACAAGATGGCCATAACTGATCGTTTTCTGGAATTCTCCTTAAAATCTCAAAAGATTTTTGCCCTTCTTGCTCACAACCTTATGTAAATTAAGGTGAGAAAACCAAATCAAATAAAAATCAAATCAAAACCTAAATTAACATACCTTAACTTTAATTTTGATGTCCTGCAATGGCCATCTGCATTTCTGGCTTATAGAGTGATCTAGAAAATTCTAGTTATGCTGAAGGCCATAAAAAAAAGTTGGGAACAGCTGCTCTAGATTGATGAGCCTGGAATTCCTACTGGTATTATCAGAAATTGCTGGTTACAATGCAAAGAATGCCTCATTTGTCTATAGCAAAAGCCTCAGTATGTCTATAAGGCATGGGATTAGATGCCCATTTTGCCAATGTGACCTTCCTGATTATCCACAGACACATTACAAAAAGTTTGGCATCATTCAGGGTATGCAATATCCTTTTTTTTTGTTTTTTTGCAACAGGACTGGTAAAGGTCAAACCATTTCTTTCTCACAAACCTTCAACGCAAGGATGTGATTAGAACGCAGAGCTGCAAGTGTGGTGCTTAGATATTCCTAGGGGGACAGCGGAAACACACAATGGGGTCAATTCAGTTCACCGTATCATCAAAATCATAAAACCAATGTGGTAGTTCAAACATCAGTTTAGTTTGAAAACTCAACCCAGATGTTGTGCTTGTATCTGTTGTGGGTTTCTTTTTTATCTGTTTTGATCACCTCATCTCTTCTCAAGGCTGGTATTGTGTAACAGCAGAGGTCTCCAAACTTGGCAACTTNNAGACTTGTAGACTTCAACTCCCAAAATTCTATGCTGGCTGGAGAATTCTGGAAGTTG
>AZIM01000686.1:232036-250900 GCA_000516915.1 Ophiophagus hannah | reverse complement strand
GGGTCCTCCTCTGACTGCTCAGCTGGCCTCTGCCCTTCCCCAGCCTCTTCCACGACCTCCAGAGCCACACTTTCACTCCTTGTCGGCTGTTCCTCCTCTCCCTCAGAGTCAGTCTCCACCAGGGGCATGACAAGCAGATTATCTAAGTTAGCATTAGTTCTACCGTAACCCATCCAGAAATTTAGGAACACTGTTGTTGAAATGAATGACACATTGCCCTTTGGATGTTTTGAAGTTAGTAGATAAGTAAAATGATTTTGTTCAACTAACTGGTCGCTTGCTGCTGGATCCCAAATCAATTATTAGATATTGCTGGATTTTTTTTCATCAAGTCTTTCATTTTTTCAGTTGTTGCTACTGTTACTCCCCAACCTGCTGAAAATTTGGGTTGCTCTTAGCAATATGCTGTTCCTTTAAGAGATTCTGGTGCTATCAGTCTGCCCATAAGAGGGAAAGAAAAAAAACTAGCAAGCAAATGATCTTATGACCAAAAAGATATGTTGATAATGTATCCAGATAATTCTATCAGGCATTGACCCATCTGGCCCAGAACTGTTGCTTTCTGATATATCAGATGTCATAAAACAGGGCTGTCAAACTCCCGGCCCACGGGCCAGATACATCATGGTCATGCCCATGCCCGGTTTAGCGAAGGGGAAAAAAGTCCCGATAGTCCTGTGATGACGTGAGTTTGACACCTGTCATAAAACATTTCCTGAATTGAACATGGCTGCTTTAAGGCAGTTCATCTCTGAATCCTCAATGAATTTTTAAAGAACTTTTCAAGTACATAGGAATCTGTTATTGTTGAAGACATTGAGGAATCTGGTAAGGATATATCTGAACTGGTGACCGAGTGGCTCACTGGTTGTCTAGTCCTTATGTAAAAATGTGATTGCACTGGTAACCTCTGGCCCAAGTCTGTTCTCCCTGACCAGCAAGGCCCTCTAAGGATCATTTATGATGGTGATAATAGTGCGCAAAAATAGTATAGAACCTAATAATTATTTCATGCTTTCGGTGTTCAGACACATACATTATTAGTTGCAATCCTTAGAATAATACTTTATAGTACTATATGTTAAATATAGTGGGAGGACTATAGACTGACAGTTGAGTTACCTAACAATGCAATGTGTTTACAACTGAAGCACAATTTGTGTTTCAGATTTCCTAATCCACAGCATAGTGGTTTTAGTGATGCCATAGGGATTCCAGTATTCACCATCCCATGCATAACTTGCTATGAACTGCATGGCATGGGAAGGGTCTCTAAAGATGCCCTTGCTTTTTGTGGTCTCTTGCAGGCCAAGGAGGATATTTTTCTGTTTTGCTTCCAAATCATACTCTCAGGCATGACACTCGGCTTTCGTTCTTCCTGCTTTGGTGAACAAAATATATTTTTCTTTAGCCAAGTGTTTTCTGCTTGAATTGTGATTGTTAAAAAATTTCAGATTGTAAATAATACATTTTTTTAAAAAAATTGTTAGCTGCCCTAAATGTGTTCTGGGCAGGAAAGTGGTATTTAAGTCTTATAAATAAATATTTAAATATTATGATTAGCCATGAAACTAATTTGAATCTTAAAAAGTCAGTTGCAGTATAGATGGTGTTCAGAGATAATAGGGATGATATAAAAAAAGTATCTTTGTAGAATGGAACCTTTGTCAGAACTGTAGCTAGGTCAGCAGTTTAATTGGATTTGTACAGCAATTAATTATAATTTAGAATAGCTTTAAGCAAATTTTGTTGTTTCACTCTAGCTATAACCTGTCCTGCTTGTGCTAGTTTATTATTTTGGCACTTTATAAATGCTTTCTTTTGAATCAAATTGCTATAACAGTACTGTCAACAAACAAAGTGGCAATATAACTCTTTATTTCTCATGAAAGATTCAATTATAAAATGCAATATTTTAAAGCAGTGTAAGTAAACAATGACTAGTTTAAGAAATAACTTATAAACATTTAACAAAGGGTATACCTAGTTTGTACTGAGGGTAAATCCAGTTTTCAAAGCCTGAATATTTTAAAAATGGAACACATAAGATATGTGACAAAATCAAAAGAGCTTTCAAAATCTCTGTGCCTAGAAATGTAATGGAAACATTAGTGAAAATTGGCTTAAATCAGTTTAAATCCAGTACCTAGCTTCAACGTAGCTTCAATTTTTTGTAGTACAGATTGGCCTTGGACAAATTAATGTTGAGTTCTTGCCTTGAGCAGGGTGTTAGAATGGGGAGGAAAAGAGAAAAAGAAATGTTTAGGACCAAAAGTGTTAAATAAAAATAGATAAGAGCCCAGAGCAAACACGCTTTTTGAATCTAAAGCCTGCTGATCCCAGTTCAATCTATTTAATCTAATAGCTATTTTATGCCGGTGATTCTTCTACAATTCGAAGTTGAAAACAGATGTTGAAGAATCTAGAAAAGATACATTTAAAAACACTCACTATTACCATACTAGAGGTCTCTGAAAAATTAATCTACACAGGAAATGAGAAATCTGATAACTGATCTAGAAACCTAGCTGTATGGTCTAAAATGGTTTGGCCCTACATCCATGAATTTTACTTTACTTTTCCTGGGTTGATGGTTTAGTGTAGAGCTCTATCTCACAAGTATATACTTTTCTTAAGAATCTGTCATTTAATCTTCCAGTGCAAGTGTAACTCCTGAAAACTCCAGTAATAATGAAACCAGGCACTAGTTTTATGGTTTACCGAGTCCTTTCCAATGGATATATGGGTTTAATTTTGGATGACAGTGGGTAATGGGGCTATATGAAAGCAGATACAGTGGCTAACTAAGTTGCTCAGTTAAAAACGCAAGATGCTTTTAGAGGAAACTATATCTCATAGCATTAAATAGCATTTTCAGTGATGCACTGAATCTCTTATTTTATAGAAAACTATGAGACAAACATGAGTTCAAGTTACATATATTCTTAAACATGGCTATATAGGCTTCAAGTTAGTCATGTATTTAGATGAGCCTTCCCTATGCTGGCACCTACCCAGAATTGCTGTGACTACAATTTCATGACTTGGAATTATTACAATGGAACCCAAATTGACTTTGCCATGCTGCTCTAGTTTGGATAGGTTGATCAAAATGAAAATGTGTTAATACAACCAATGTGGCAATTGTGATTTACCTGGATGTAACTCAATGGAACATACTTTGAATAATGCATTTTGGATCAGTTGATGATTTAAATTACCTTCTCATTTTTGGTATCCTTAGCTAAACAAAAGTGGTAAAGCTTTATATAATGTAAGTTACTGGTCCCTCATTATAATCCATGAGAACTCTTGTATAATTATACATTGCTAAAGAATTGCAATAGCACATACATTCAACAATCTTCAGAAAACATTGCTATCTTTTATGGTAGACAAAAAAAATCTCATAAATTAGTGTTGTCACCAAGTTGTTCTTCAAACTAAACAAAGGCACTAATTTATATTAAGGACTGAAATTTGGCAAAATCTGAGTCAATGAAAATTAATAGAATGGTTCGGAACCCTAGGTTATCACAATTCACTTAGCATACCTAAGTACTTCCAAACTGAATAGAAAAAATAATTTTGCTGTAGGTTGGGCCAGTTGCAGTACAAATTTTAGCCCTGAGCAAGTCTTTAAAGCTAAGTTCTAAATCTTGCTTGTATTAACTGGCACCATTTTAGAAAATGAAGAGAAAGACAAGAACATTATAATGTTCATTCTGTGCATTCTGTCAATCTTTACACATTAAACTTCCAATTAAAAAGAAAATAAAGATTTTCACTATCTTACAAGGTTGCCAATTTCTGTTTAGTGACAGCTTATTTTACAACATATATACATAGTTTTGTCTCATAAAGCAGACTACAGAATTTGTCTCAAATGTACTGAGTGCAAAATAGACTCTTCTTTTTAATGTGCTAGTTCAATATCCCAGCACACTTAAGTTTAAACTCATCTGTTTTCATGTGATGTGAAATGTAAAGTTCTTATTAGGCAACTGCATAGATAGTACTTTAAATCTGGAAACATTTTAGCAGAGTGTTTTCAGTTAAATCCTCTACTCAAAGCTTTATTTTTTACCATAGTAAATTTGCTGAGGAATACATGAGCAAAAATGGGATTAACCAGGTATTGATGAGTCTTTACTATTGCTGGAACTGGTTCTGCAGCTATGAGATGTGTTGTGTTTTGTACAGACACAGGGACGGTAACCAAGTGGTAGGATGCTTTTGTAACATAGTCAACAAGTCTGTTGTATTGCTGTTCGGACAGTCTCTCTCTGTTTCCATCTGCCTGAAATCAGAGAACACAGATTTATTGAAATGGGCAGTGTACTGCTAATAAAGTTCAAAAAAAATCATGGCTATTTTTAAAAACTACAAATAAAATAAATCCAGAGCTTTACCTCTAGATCACAAGATACTCTCTGCTGTTTGAGCTGCACCTTCAACAGATTGCTTTGTTCACGGTCTAGCAGGCATTCAATTTCTGTCACTGGGAATGCCTGTTGCTGTGTGTCTTCATCAATGCTAACCACAAACAGCACTTCTGAGGTAAGGAGTAAACATCCTTCGTGCTCTTGGCCTGATCCACTCACAATTATCACATCCAGGGCCATGTAGACCTCTGGTCTCCCCAGTGACTGGAGCATTTTCCTATTTAAAAAAAAGGATCAAGATGAAGAACATGCATTCACCTGGTAGTCAAAATTTCTCAGTAAAGTTGCTGGGTTTTTTTCCCTCTAAAGAAGCAGTAGCATTACATAGAATTTTTTTTTTTTGCAAAACTTGCTATGATTTTAAATCCCAAAGAGGTCTTGCTTATTTTTTAATACTCTCAAACCTCCGCCTTCTGAAGCCAAGCTGACTTAATTGATGGTCACAATCACATCTTTTTTGTCCAATTCATTTCTTATTTGAGCCTTGAATCTACTCCAAGGGATTGGAACTGGAAACTGGAATCAAACTGAGAAGAAACTACTGTAGCAGTTATTTCTGGAGATGTCCAATATTTGGGCAAAGGCAACTAAGTAATATCTTTCATAAACAAAGACAGGCTCGCATCAGATTTCCAAAGCTCAAAGGACAGCTGGCTTTCAGAGAGGGCCTCTGCTGAACTCTATGTTTAGCATTCCTATATATTCTGCTGTAAGTCAGGCTTTTTGCTCTGTTAACTTGACCAGAAGCCAGAATCTATTAAACAACACTTGGGGCATAGAAATGAGTCAGTATCCAGATAATTTACCAGACATATTTGACGTGGCTGTTTGGTGCCTGTTCAGCATGTTGATCGCTTGGAGGACAACGCTGTTTAGGATGCTGGGAAAGTCCAGCCCCATGCAAAATACCTGTGGTGATAAAAGTTAGGCTGTTTTGGGTTTTGTTTTTACAGGGTGGGAAAACAAACATGTTGCAATGATGTTATGTTCTTAAACAGTCCATAAAATTGTGCAGATCCAAAGTGATGTCACATCTTTGGACGCTCTAGTGGAGATAATTCATTCAATATTAGAACACAATAATCATGCACTTAACCATAATGGATTTTAGCATTAGCTAGAAATAAACAAATGATGGATCATCAGTCACATACTAGCAATTAGGGAAAATTAAATGCTCTTGAGGGCCATAGATTTAGAAAAGGGATTGGACAAGTTAGTTAAGAATGTAAGCGTATCAGTTCAAGACCATGGTTAACTTCCTTGCTTAATATTCACATTCTTTCACAAATATCTCACAATTAGCAAACACCAGCAGGCAAATTTGCCCTAGATACTGCATTTCAGTGTAAATTACTTAATGCATCTGTTAAATATGAAACCCAAATGTTTATGAAGTCTCTTGGGGCACCTGAAATTTGAGAAGTGTCTTCTTGCACTACAGCAGAGCTTTGTAGAGCAGGGGTCTCCAACCTTGGGAACGTTAAGACTTGTGGACTTCAACTCCCAGAATTCCGCAGCCAGCTGGCTGAGGAATTCTGGGAGTTGGAAGTCCACAAGACTTAAAGTTCCCAAGGTTGGAGACCCGTGCTGTAGAGGGACTTCTCTTCCTGTTTGCCCTGATCAGGAGAACAAAGGGGTGACTTAACATGTTGCTTTCTGATGGCTGGTACAGGGCATAGCCCTTATGCTTGGAAATGATAGAGACTCAATAACTGGATGGTTTACTTAAAAGATAAATGTTTTAGAACTGGGATTGAAACTGGGGTGCATCTTAGAGGATGGCAGAACTTCTGGATAGGGAGAGAGCTGAGCACTAATGCATCAAACATTTCTGCATCAGGGTTAAAAATTTATAAAACGAATACCAAATTAAATAATGCACTTATTTGGTGCTGTTCAGAAAGAACACTTTAATATTGAACATACACCAACTCCTTTAACTTTAATATTGAACATACACCAACTCCTGGTAATGCTCAAAAGATACCAAATGTATCTTTTGAGCATTACCAGGAGTTGGTGTAATAATCAGCTGATTGAAATTATTCAGTGTTATTGCAAATGAGAGTCATTGGCAGATGGAAAAGTAGTACATGTGATTACTTCTGTGTTCTGCACATAAGGCATAAGCCCATTCGCCCATTAGTCACAAGCAAGATACTACTCCATGCACTTTCATTTATTATGGAAAAGACTCAATTCTCTCAGCCAATAGACACAAAAAATAGAAATACAGCTGTCAGAATCTCGCACATTCTATCATTAATTCTATGCACTTTCAAATGGAGGAAAAAGAGTTGCGAAAGAACTTGACATTTTTTTTTTGGAGAGATTGTTATTCAACCAACAACAACAACAAAAACTCTTCTGAGTTCTGCAAAGTTGGCTCTGCTAAAGTTGCTCTCTGGTTTCAAACCACTGTTTGCATTAAAGTGCATCTTTCCATCATTTTGGGTCACTTCTCAATTGCCAACATTTTTTAAGAATCTAAAATCTATGGAACATGGAACATCTCTTACATTAACTTCCAACTTTTTTCTTTCTCTAGTTTTCCTAGAATCAAAGTTTTATGTACAACAAACTTCCAATTGCTCAACAGGCTAAAGAACTGTACATATCTGACACACATGTTGGATAAACAATTATGTGAGAAAACAGCCACACACAATAGTTTCATGTTGTCCCTCCAAAACCTCTCCAGAGAATTAGGAAATTCTTGGAAAATCTTGGATATGGATTAGGAAGGAGGCATATGTTGAAGATGAACAGTTGTAGCTGGCTTTTTTGTGTGTGTGTGGCTTCTTTTTATGCTTTTGGGCTGATGAAGAATTTGGGGAAAACCTGTGAGAGTAACCTTTGGATGATACCCTATTTCTTCAAGGGGTCTGTTTGAAACCTAGGTTTCTAATTTTATCATTTGTCCAAATAGGATCTTTAGCTCCAAGATGTTTTGAAAAGCATGGAGGAGCAGAACAGAATGGTTACACTCTTCATTCTTTTGGGTGCAAAATAATGCCTAAAAATTTAGTTAATGGAAATAAAAAAAGCTGGCCAGTGTAAATGGTTAGTGACTCATCTCAAGGAGGAAAACGTTGAGCCAGTTAAAGGAAGATGCTATATGAGTAATTGCATTATAGCAATAACATCTATAATGTTTGCAATTCTTGGATACAATCTAATATACCATTAATGGAATATTGACACATCTGGGCCTGGCTCAGAAAAAGTGAGCATACTTTATACAGTGGTGTCATATGTCCTGGTGGGAAAATTCAGAACACATTTTATTTTTTTCAGCAGTAAGTCTGGAAGCAGAAATAACAGCTGGCAACTGATTTCTTTTATGGTTATCAAGACAAAAGGGTGATCTTGGTGTAAATAGGTACTTAGCTTCCATTAGTCCATAGTAAATTGTGTGAGATCATCTGAGCTTCACAGAATTTCCTCACTGAGATAGGTAACACTTACAACTTATCAGGAATTTATGACTTAAATTGGCTATTTATATTTTAAGAAGATTTAATCTGATAATAAATTCCTCTATTAAATTGGCTAGTTTTGCAATGCATTTTATATATACATTTTTAAAGAAACTGGCTAATGAGAGCTACGTATCTGAAATAGAAAAATAGTGTAATCTCATTAAAAGAATGTGATGGTAGGAGGGAAATATATATTTTAAATAAGATTTTAGTACTGTAATACTACATGCTACAATTAAAATAATACATATTAATGAACATGCAACACGCTGAATTCATACATTTGCTCAAACCTACCGTAGCCAGTCTGGGAGACTAACTCAGCTGCTCCTCCAATAGGCTTAGCAAAAACTCCCATGATTCCTTTCCCTACACCAGAGATCACGCCTTTGGCTTTGTGTCCCGCTGAAGCCTGGGCTTCCAATGTTTTCTGGAAGTTCTGCATTGGCTGATCTACAATCCCAGCAATTGCACCTGTAATGAGTTTTCAAGAATGACAGTATGATATAATCTCAGAGCCAGATTAAATGTTGATTTCTGAACACTTTTGCCTCATTTCATTTGAATATTATGTATTTGTCGAACACCGCAATAAGGAACTGATATAGGATCCCTTTAATTCAGGTTGGGAAAAATTCTGCTAGTCACGTCTATTTTGCTTAAGAGAGTTCAACGTTTTGAGCTGCTTCACAGATTTGGATTACTGAGAGCATGTTATGGACCCTCACCCAGATTATTGCAATGATGGATGTACCCAGTTGCAAAACAGTTTACTGGAAAAGCAAATTCAGGAAATTGTTCCCCAAGGACCATTCTCCTGGTTCTGAATATCCCATATCAACCCGTATTTCTGACTTCTTTCTAGGTACGTGAACATACTTCCAAAGAAATTCCTGAGCTGTAGTTTCTATGATATCTGCTGAGATATGTATGGCATTCAAAACATTACTGCAAATAAATGTTAAGCTTTGCAACATGCTGACTTCACGTTTACTTCTTTAAAAATATAAAACAAAATAAAACAAAATGAAGTGAAGTGAAGTGAAGCATAGGATATGGAGCCTAAGAAGCACCAATGTAGCTGTCTGTTGACCTTTTGGTACCATACTGGGGACTAGTAGATAAACATTAAAACTTGGCTTCATTAGGTGTCTTTTAAACTTCCACCATTTTTCTAAATAAAATTGTTGAATGGTAAAATTGAATATATTTGTATATATTTTGCTTCTGGATTTTGTGCTTGAGAGGGGAAAAATGAAATTTTGACATTGGGTTTTGCTGATAAGATAGGTTTGTTATAGTAATGGCTAGTACACATTAACATGTAAATTAAAAGTTATGGCTGCAATGTTATTACTTTATTCTACTGCGCTAAAAAGAGTTGGCAAAGTTTTTTCTTTCTTTCTTTCCCTTCTTCTCCTATACTTTTCCCCTTCCCTTTTTCCTCTGTTATTTTCATTTTCTTTTGTATTTTATATCTTGATAAACTTAATAATTCATTTTTAAAAAGAATATATTGTATATATGTGTATTTTAGATAAGAACAAATTTCCGCTAACATAGTGTGATTTTAGATCACTATTTAAAGTAAATCTCACAAAGCTTAAGCTTTTCCTATGTCCACTCTATCATTTTAACATGCCTTTATATTATAAAAATGCTCATAAACCAATGCATTCTCTAATATATTACTAAGTTTAGTAGAATTAGGCCTGGAGACTTTTGTTACTGTTTTTGTGAACACAATCATATTTTATTTTAATGTGTACAGGTCAAACTTTTACAAGTACTTCAATGACCCCTCCAACTTTTCATATCAACAGAGAACAGCAGTTTAAATCTTCCTAAATGTAAACAGGTATGTCAGGTGGGATCTTCCTTTGATCCTGAGTTTATTCAAGCCATATATCCCAGAGATGCGTCTAGCTGTTGTAACTTTGATGGATAATTTATTTGGATCTCACTAAAAGGATAATGATTGAACAAGATGACAAGGTGTTACATTATGAATCTGACATGCTAATGCTGAAGGTCATCATTCAGTACAGAAAAGACTAGCTGAAGCTTCCAGATCTCTTTGTAATAGAATAGAATAGAATTCTTTATTGGCCATGTATGATTGGACACACAAGAAATTTGTCTTCGTGCAAATGCTTTCAGCGTACATAAAAGAAGATACATTCGTCAAGAGTCAAGAATCATNNNGTACAACACTTAATGATAGTCATAGGGTTCTCCAAATAAGTCCTCCAAATATGGACAAGAGACTTTTTTTCATCACATATGGACAACAATAACTATATTAGGGCCAATTGCTATTCATTTTGTGCATATAAACAATGACAACATCAATAAAAACATAAATATTTTTGCATAAAATGATTACGTGCTTTTGGAGACAACAAAAATAATTGATAAGCAGAATCTCTACCCTCCATTAGACTCACAAACTAGCCATTGCTCTCGGGTGGTTTCAGATTGTTCTTTGCATCCATCTTACAATCCACCCATGAGTCCAGAGATGAGATGGAAATGTTCAACTTGCCCTTCAACTCATGTATGGCATACACCAGACAACCCCCATGACCCCCAAGGCATGCCACATTCTTTATCTGGCACTGTATCCATTCAATGATTCCTTAAAGACCACCATCAGGAGTGCCAGGATTGCAGTCATTGAGTGAATCCATCACATGACATTTCGCTTAATGACTGCTTTGCTCAATGATCAAGATTCTGGTCCCAAAAGGTTTCATAAGTTAAGCACTACCTATAGCTTAGTAAGATTTTAAAACTTTGCTAGTGTTAGAATTAATACAAGGTTTCTGGCAAATCATACTTAAACAATGTACTATGTATCCTATGTGCTTCAGATCCTTTTTAACTGCTAGCAATTTCTGGACAAAAGAATGCAGATAAATTGGGTGTGCTAAGGCAACATGCCATCTGGGAAACAGAAATGGTAGCATCTTATGCTTCTCCCCCACTCCATTTGAGCAAGGCTCTCCAAGTGTTCATCTCCTTCAATAACAGCTGAAAAAATATTGTATTAAGAAGTTCAACATGTGTTGTTTCTTCCCATCTATCACAATGTTAGATTCCTAAATTTGTCTTGGTTTAAGAAATAACTCCAACAAACCTTAGAACATGCAACTAGGCTATCAGACAAACTCATTTATGACATCAAGAAGGTAAACCAATGAAATCTGGGAAGAGCCATGAAAAAATATATTGTTTGAAATCTTAACACGCCAGAGGAGACAGGTGAAAACAGAGATTGCACAGAGATATCAAATAATGATGGACGCATTATTTACAGAATTGTCCTCTCAGGCTGGGTTTGCGTTGAATGTGATACTTTAAAATACTAGCAGATGATAAAGTCTGGTGCTCCTGAAAACATCTGCTTGTGTATTTATTACTCCTAAAATGAAATTTAGAGTCTTCAGATACTTATATCATAAAGTGCTCGTAATTTGTTTGGATAGTTAATTTTTCTGAGACTAAGAGTAGTGGGGATTATTTCAGCAACGAAGAATTTGTAAACAGAATTTCAATGCCAGTTCAAGTCTTTCATTCTGATTAAGCAAAACAGTGCAGGCACTGCAACCTAAGCCAAATTGTAAACTCAAATTTCTCATCCATATCTTGAGTAAAGGCAGCAATTAAGATCCAGAAGTGATCTGTTTGACTGAAATGTAACCGATTTCCATAGCAGGGTCTAAACCCCTGAAAGATCAAGAAGATTCTGTTGGTCCAGTCACAATTATTCATGCAATAATGAGAGCCTTCAAGAAAATCTTCAGATAAATTCAGCCAATCTTCTATGCAGCTAATCAAAGAACCAAGAAGGTGCTGTGGCTGCTGCAACTTTCACTATATTGAAGAACCTCAACAATTGACTGATATTTCTGAAGAGCTTTTCTACAGAACTCTACAGTAATTATGGTCTGGAGTGCAGAGTCACAAGTAAATGGTGAACATGCTGGTATGTATTAAGCATGCACTACAAATTTTCTTTTGGGGTGATTGCCCATGGCTGTCATAGCTAAAATACAAAATGTTTTTTAAAATATTCCTTGGATAATAGTTTGTACGTGATGCTTTTACCAAGGATTCTGCTTGTTAAGATTTCAAAGTGTAATGAAACCATCTTTATAGAACTTTTCTTTTAACTTTTCTTTCTTGGCAGATAGGTTCTTTAGCTCTCTCCCCCCCCCCCCCCGTTTCTGTGTATACACACACATGTGTATGTGTGCTTATACACACATATCTATATACAACTGTACACAAACACAAACACACATACGCATATGCTTGCTGTAGGGTTCTGTCACGGCATAACATAATGTTCTATCATTTTTATCACCTTTCTATCATTTGAAAAATTGAAAATTTCATTGTCAAATTATTTCCAAGTAAGATATATTGCCCTATTTAATATATAATGATCCAGAATTTTAACAATTGCATGTTCGTTGAATAAGTTATATTAATCTTGATCATAAATAAAGCACATTGAAAAATAACAAACCACAACATGATTTAATGTTATGTATGAACTAGGTGACTAACAGCATTTACAAATCAATCAAGTATGGTTTGTTTTGCTGAACACAGAGCAAGTAAGTTTGTCTTTCTATTGAATAAAATGATGTTGGCTTATTTGACCAATTCCTGGTTTATTTCCCTACTTATTTTAGTGGCTCTTAATTTGCACACTTTGAAGGCTAATTAGTATGAGACTAGGGGAGAGCATAAAAATAAAACAGGCATAAGCTAGAAAGGTACAAATTCTTATTAAAAACTTGTTTAGTGTTTCATTTACACACCATGAAAAAACAAATTATGACATTGTCATGTGTAGGTCAAATTAAAATTTAAAAAATGTGAAGTACCCCAAATGGGTCCCTTCCTTATAATGTCAGTACAATGTAAATTATGGAGTTAATATATGATATCATAAAAATGTCCTTCGACTGCAGAGTAAAAGAGGAAGCCATAAAATTGTCCATTATATGGAACATCAAACCCCCACACCCCCAAGTCAGGTTATGTCCAAACCTGTTAATGTTTAGGAAGTCACTCCACACTCATGTCACTAGACTTGGGGATCCCAAGGAATTGGTAACATTTTAAGGTAGCTCCCCTATTATGGATGATGCATAGTTGCAATATTTACTCTCTCTACTTGTAGTTTGTGTACTTTACTTTTTAAGAAATGTTTTAACTTTTAATAATGATTGCCTATTTTTACAATGATTATTTTTATATTATTTATTTTATTTGATTGCTGTATGCTGCCCTAGGTCACTTTCTGTGACACGGGCAGCTACATAAATTTGGTAAATTATTATAAACTAATCTAATCTAAGCAATACAATTATTATATATTATTATAGTTATATTATTATTATTATATCATATTATATTGAATTACAAGGCAAGGATTTTTTTTTAAGAAACAGAAAAAATCTTTTCAAACAAGATTCTTCTGAACTTTTATATTTGCTTATTTCCAGTCACTTTGATCTCACAGGGTGATAATGTGGCCTCATAATCCCATGAAAGCATTTGTCAAGCAATACGTATTTGTGATTTTTTTGGCTAGTTAAAGAAAAGTCTGTGTACATTCTTCGTTCACAATTCTAAATCCTACTTTCCTTTCAGAAATGTCTATATAGTGGTTAATTAAGTTGCACAATGTGTCATCTTCTGCTGAAGAAATATTTTTCATCAACGTTTATGTGATATTTGAACTAGTGGTTTTCAAACAAAAACAAACATCTAAGTTAACCTTCCCCAACTTGGTGCTCCCAGATGTTTTATAATCGAGCAAACTGAAGCGCTGTGAAGCAAAGGGAACATCAGAAAACAACACTATTACTTTTCACTGAAAGGAAAAAAATATGGAACTCGTGTGTCTTTCTACTATTTACAAGATATTAAAGGAAAATAAGTTGCTTTGCATGAATGCACATGTCCAGACAGCCAGGAATGGCTCCCACAGCTGCTGCACAAGTCCCCCTACCCCGAAACAACTCCTTTTAATGATTCAGATAGAGGTGGTTTGTGCATGCTCTCATGTGTTGAAAAGACTTCATTTGCAAAATTAAAAGATCCAAGCCTTGACCAATTTACATAACATGCAAATAAAACAATACAAGTATTATTCTTCCATAGCCTTTCATTTGGGGCAGGTAGTTTCTGGTGGCTTTTTGATGCTTTTTGATTTTTAAATGGGCATTCATCTGCATTCACCTTCAGTGAATTGTGTTAATAAACTTGCTTTGCTGCAGTGATATTGAACAGAGCATTCCTTGCCCAGGACAAGCTGTTTTGCTGGTTAACTAAGCACGAGGCTCCAGTATGATCTACTCAGTCTACACTGGGAGCAACACGGGGGAGTAACAAGCTAAAGCCAGAGGCTGAACAAAATCCATTTCTATATAAACTCTCCAAAATTTGGAGTCTTGGCCTCGGGCAGTCATTGTTGTGAACCTGCTTTCCTTCTGAATTAGATTACTCTGTGATTCCCCGTTAAATAATCTGTTCCCCAAGTGCGTATAATTCACATGCCGTTGCTGCTTACATATACAGCTCGGTGAAATAGAGCCTTCCTCTAGCATCGGTCTTACCAGATGGCTAAAACATCCTGTCTCTGCTCCCCTCCAAGGTTATAGAAACTCATAATTACAAGAAACCAGAGCTTTTTCTGAGCTCTCTTTTTTCTCAGATTAGATTAGGATGATGAGATGGGGGAGGGGGGGGAGAGGCAGTCATCCCTTCAAATCCGATATGATTCAGGGAGAATGCCTTGCCAGGAATAATCAGCCTATCCAGGGCCTGGCTAGGGAAAGGAAATCAAATAATACAGGAAAATAATGTATGTGCTTCCTCCCATCCCAAAGCACACTCTGGTTCCCTCTGGGAGGATCCCATCACAGTTGAGAACATAACTTACTGCCGTCCAAGGCAACAGCCTTACTTTCTAACTGTGCTTTGCTTGCCCAGCCTCGGTTCCTTCCACTTGGCAGTGGCTACCTCTGACACAAGCATTCATTTCAAATGAATTTTCTTATCCCCGCTGAGGTGGGGATATATAACTCACTTTTGGTTAAATGGAAAAAACTAGAGGAATTGAGAATAGTGGAGGAACTGTATTTTGCCAAGGTGAGATGGCAAAATCTACACTATGGGGCACACAGATCTGGCTTTCGCCAGTGATCCTCTCGCTCCCTACTTTTTTGCCCTCACTGAAGGAAGAATCTGGCACTCGAAACGACACTCAAAAAAGTTTTACTCAAGTTGGCAAAAGGAAAAGACCAAACAAACATATCCACCCTGCAGATATTTCCAGATCCCGCTTTCCCAAATGCTGAACATAATGAAGACCAAAGAGGGTGTCTTACCCAGAAGGCTGATGCCCAACCGGGAAAGGCCTTGTCTTAGTCCTTCTCCCAGATTTTCTGGCAGCTGCCTTCTCCATTCTTCTTGCCGATTGTAATGCTCTTCGTCCAGGGAAAGCCTATCCATATTTCGTGCCAGGCTTGTTGCTAGGTTGGTAATGGATGTTAGTGTACCTGAAGGCAAACAGATGAGTAAATGTCCAGTTAATTTGGAAAGGGCAAGAAATATTATTACAGGTAGTCCTTGACTTACAACAGTTCATTTAGTGCCTGTTCAAAGTTACAACAGCACTGAAAAAAGTGATTTAAGAGCTTTTCACACTTACGACTGTTGTGGCATCCCTATAGTCATGTGTTCAAAATTCAAATGCTTGGCAACTCATATTTATGACGGTTGTGGTGTTCAGGGGTCGTGTGGTCACGTTTTGCGACCTTCTGATAAGCAAAGGCAATGGGGAAGCCAAATTCACTTAACAACCGTATTACTAACTTAACAACTTCAATGTTCACTTAGCAACTGTGGCAAGAAAATTTGTAAAATGGGGCAAAATTCATTTATCAAACATCTCGCTTAGCAACAGAAATTTTGGGCCAATTGTGGTCACAAGTCGAGGAATACCTATATTTTGTTTTAAAATAATGGAAACTACTACAACTAAGACCTGTAACTCATACAGCTGTGTGAAAAAGTCCTGCATGCTTTACGGTTTACGGTTTATGACATTTTTTGGATAGGCCATTGATTTTATGATATTTTATGCTAACTGCTATGCAAATATTGTTATGCATACCCAGTGGCATACTTGTTGCAATTACTAAATGGTATGTCACACTAATAATAAATGTTATTATTAATAAATGTTACCAATAATAAATATCCCCGATTCTTAATCCACTCAGTAGCCTTGATTATGAAGTCTGCTGTTAACTATGATACAACAAAACTTAAACTGGGATTGGCAATGAAGCAGTCTATAATGGACTCCAGGGAACTAAGTAAAGTTCTTAGCTCCCCCCTCTCCCCTCTCCGGTTTTCAAAAGGGAGAATTTCCATTTTCAATTTTTTTTCCATATCCAGGCCATAGCAGAAACAAGCATGATTTTGTCTGGCTATGAAAAGGTTGTATCCTAAACCAAGAAGCAACCAGCTAACAAAGGTTCAGCAAATAATAGTACTACATGGAGATAATCTGACGGTGCTTTGAACTGCTGGCAACCTAGCAGTTTTCCCGTCTCTGAATCTTTTCTATTTTCCAGCTGGCCTAGGAAGCCACAAGATGGTGCTATGTCTGTACACAAATCCAGGGAAAGCCAGATGTGTGCTTGTTTTACAAATGTGTTCAGCAATATTTAATAACGGTGTCTATTATTATCTTTTCAACTACATATGATGAGGCAATGTGGTGTAAGATTTCTGAAGCACTGTAGAACTTCTTTAACGTTTCTGCTCAGTTACTGCATTACAAAATGGTCATGTGGGAAAGCTTAAGTCACCAGTAGAAACAATAGTAGAATAGAAAAAGTAGATGAGGTCTTCTCCCCCCAACAGAGAGAGAGAGAGAGAGAGAGAGAGAGAGGGAGAGAGGGAGAGAGAGAGAGGGGGAGGGAGNGAGAGAGAGAGAGAGAGAGAGAGAGCAACCAATGCCTTTCACTGAGACTCAAGGAGCTTAAAGGAAGCCAAGGGGAGCAAGTTCATCTGAAACATTTGATACCTTCCTTTAAGACCCTCTGCTGATGAGAATGCAGTGGAATTAGAAGGAAAAGGTAGATACCTTTAGATATGTGCTTTACAAATGATGTGGTTCCTCTGGAAACCCCACTAACAAAGGCTCCTGGGCCACGGGTGAGACCTTCGTAGGGAAGCCTGAAGAAGTCTGCAATCCCATTCCCAACACTTCTCACCAAACTGGCTGGGCTGCCAAGAATTTCCAGAGATCCAACAACCCATCCTGCAAAAGAATGCATGGTTAAAAAAAAAAGTGTTGAGGCTCACACGAACTTCACAGAAGCTGCATTTAAGTAAAAAGGACAAGAAGGGGGAATAAAACCCCTCACTCTTGTTCCCCCCCCTTTTTTTTTTAACACTGAAATTTATCACATCATAAACTTCCTTTGAGAAAAACACGGGAAATAGCTCATCCACTACAGATTCAGTCACGGCAATCGTTCATGCTTTCCAAATCAAAGAAAATCTCTTTGGCAAAAACACAAATAACTTTCAAATGACTTCCTTCCATAAGCCTCCCGTATTTGTGCTAAAGCTACGTGTGGAGGGATGGGTACTGCAGTTAAGAGGACTGACCGGGAGTAAGAGGACCAGAGGCTTATTTTTGCTTTGGAGGCTTTACATCTCCCAAAGCAACTTTGTTATTTCATGTCCATGCAGCACAAGAGTCGTGACAGCTAGTTTACAGTGATACACTGTCCCGCCTTGGGGGAGCGTGAAGGTCAGCCGCTTGATGGGGTGTTGGGAAAGGGGATGCAGGTTTTTGACAAGCACAGGGAATTATTTTAATCCACCCAACAGCTCTGTGCTGATCACTTTCCTGTGGAGTCTAGTTATGGCCAGATAAATGACTTCTTGCTCAACATCACTGTGTAAACAGAAATGGCATTTGCATGCTGATTAAATTACTCAGAGGGAGGATCCTTATAAGTTCCCCACAAGAGCTTGAGGGTGGAGGAATTTCCAAGATTTAGTTTCTTACACAAAGTTACGGTTGCTGGCAGGGACCCTGACTCTGAGCACGTTCCAGCAATGCTAGTTCTGAAGGCAGAAGGACCAGAAGGCCACCAAGCCTAGGAGACTTTCTGTAGCCAGGGCATTGCAAAGAGACTCCTGTCAAACTGGAAGATCCTAGGCTTACACCTTCCTGGAGGCATGACTAGCTGTCCACGCTTGTTAGGAGCAGCTGAGCGGCCACAACGGATGGACAATTTCTCAGGACAATTTCTCGTGCCAGTTCTTTTCAATTAATGCTGTATTTCTGCAACTTAGAAAAACATTCCAGAGTGAGAGAGAGGGCTTTATTATACTGATCAACTTACAAGGTTACAGAAAAGTCTAGTAATTTGATATACCAATTGACTTTCAAGCCAATAAGAAAAAAAGTGTTTCAATGTTATGCTTTTTCATTTGGTTATTTTTAAGACAAGTTTAAAAAAAAAACCCACGTAAGTTACAATAGGTAAGAGTCCACTCTGACAAAAGCTGTTCCGTTGATTCTACAGTAAGTGCTATGAAACTTTGCATTTCCTCTCCTTTCCCGGTTCCTCATATATCAAGAGTGTGCTTCTTCCTGAAACTTTTCAGTGAGTCTCAATAATTGAATAAACCTATCCACAAAAGCATTACGCAAATAAGAGATACTTGTTTGACCACCTTAGGGTGGTACTGCATTTTCCACTTCAATTATTTGCCTACAGGTGAAACTTGAAAAATTAGAATATCGTGCAAAAGTTCATTTATTTCAGTAATGCAGCTTAAAAGGTGAAACTAATATATGAGATAGACTCATTACATGC
>AZIM01000686.1:216615-230298 GCA_000516915.1 Ophiophagus hannah | reverse complement strand
TGCTAGTCATTTCCGGCTCTAGGGGGCAGCGCTCATCTCTGTTACAAAGCCGAAGAGCCAGCGCTGTCCAAAGAAGTCTCTATGGTCATGTGGCCAGCATGACTAAACACCAAAGGCGCTCAGAACGCTGTTACCTTCCCACCAAAGTGGNCCCTATTTTTCTACTTGCATTTTTACATGCGTTGAACTGCTACGTTGGCAGAAGCTGGGATAAGTAATAGGAGTTCACTCCGTTACGCAGTGCTAGGGATTCAAACTGCCGACCTTTCTGATCGACAAGCTCAGAGCAACTGAGCCACCGCGTCCCTCTGTCAGACAATATCTGACTTGAATCCAAGGTTTTTATGGAACAGTGCTATACATGTTTATGCTGGTAATAAGTGTAACATTTTCAATGTTTTGAATGCTTATGTACCTGAGATAGCTTATAATGTAAGCTCACATTTGTGTGATGGAGTTGTCTCAAGGAAAGATTTCCCCTAGGGATGGCAGAGCTGAATGAATTAACAACTCTTTTGCCAAGAAAACTGCAGGGACATGTCCAGACAGTCTAAGAAGTGGACACAATTGAAAGGAAGAAAAAAATTATCCATAGATTATTATTTTTTTTTCAGTTCAAGCACTAAAATGCCATTCTGACCGGCATTTTAAGACCTCAGACAGTCGACTTCCCCCACTCCTGCTGTCTATTCCTTCTGAACTAGGAATAATTCTTGGAGTCTATGCATGCAAGATAGGTGTGAACAATGGGTTATTGCTATGGTTTGTTTGTCTACCAATTCAAAGAGAAAAATATATGAGTTCATCTGTTCTTTTTTCCCCCCCCAAAGAGTTAATCTGTTCTTATAAACAGATCAAACTGGCATCAGTAAAGGAGAATATCTGGTGCTCTCTATGCTTGGTTGTTTTCTTGCAGACATGTTATTAGGTTATCTAGTTTGGATAACAAAATGTCTGCAAGAAAACAACCAAGCTCAGAGAACAACCAAGAACCCCTCAGACCAATCTGTATGTGTCCTGCAACACTTACAGTGCCTTTGAATGTATATGAAATTAGTTCTTCCACTGACACCCATTTGCATAGTGGCTGACAGGAGCACACATTAGAATGATCTAGGTCACAACAACTGGAATGGAGAAAAATAATCATTTCAATGCAATGTGTATACTTGTGTATAAAAATGTGCTGCAGAGATTGAGTCATTTTGTTAATGTGCAGGTATGGAAGGAAGACAAGCTATCCATTCACCTAAAAGATTGTTTGTTCAGTATTGATCTTGGATGGCAAAGAATCAGCAAAACAAACACACTCCTCAGATCAAAGGAAAACAAACATCTGCATGCCAGTCTAGAGTGAGGATTCTGTGAAGAAAGTCAGATTGCTAATCATAAATGGCAGCCAAAGAGAAATTGAACAAGAACACAGTTTTCAATGGCCTAATTTGCTTCAATTTGTACAGAGATGAATCAAATAATGCCACGAAAGAAACTCCTTTTGTGAAATCATGTTAAGAAATGGTTTGGAACAGCTGGCTACCCAGCAAAGAGACAACCAAAATGTAGAATCATCTCTCTATTTACGTCAAGGCTTTTGACTATCCCATTAAAGTCTAAATAATTTTTGCTGCTTAATGTTACTAAATTTTCTTCTCATTTTCAGATGAGATTTTAAAGACAATATTCTTTGAGACAGCATTGTTACTTTGCAGCTGTGGAGCAAAAGGCATGCTAACAATAAAAAGTAAACTCTCCCAACGTCTGCTATCTGAATAGATAATACATTTTTTCTTAGCAACAGCATGGAAAGAGTTTGGTTGCTTCCCCCTTTTATTAAGGATGTTTTCAATCTGGCCCACCTAATATTTAAAATAACATTTCCATGAGTAAGAATGGAAGTTAATTCTAAGTACACTGTAGCCATAGCTACACTCTCTGGAACCTACAGTGATTAAGCTATGGTCAAGTTATCTCACATCTGATGAAATGAAGTTGCAGCTCATGAAATCTTATGCCTTTTAATAAAACTTGTTAGTCAGAAGAGGTTCTGCCAGGCTGACTTTTTTTCTCTGTCTCAAAGAAATAGGTATCTCTAAAAGAGCTGGGTGGACAACCATATGGTTTTTGGTCATCAGTGCAGGGCAAAGCACAGCGTCTATTGGGGTCTTTCAGAAATGCAGCCACACATTGTAAACCTAATCTAAAAAAAAATGGACACAACTATTAAAAAAATCAACATACCTGCTCGAAATAACGCTCCTGCAGCATAATGCATGGCCAGGGCATGAATAAGCTGCCTGGCAGTTGTAAAAAGGGGTCCTCGTTCAAAGACAGAAAAGGAGAGAGGGGTGTGATCCGAAGCAATATATATCTTCAGCGAAGCATGGATGCTCACCAAGAGGTTTACTGGCTGGATGGCCAGCTTCCTTAACTTCACTGGATTGACTAAAGCGTTCGCGTGCTGTCTCACCTGTTCTGGCAGTGCCTGGCTAACAGTTAATGCTTCTGCGGAATGACAGACGCTTTTGCTGTCTGGAAGATAGGTCTCAAATAAAGTCTTAATGTAATACACAAACGTGTCTTCCACATACAACCTGGCTGGTTTCAATTCAAAATCGAGGTCATTTGCATGAAATAAACAACTCTGCTCTTTTGACAAAGTGACGCAAAGTTTTACAAATGCATTCTGGTTACATTCTTCCAGGTCTTTACTGGAAAGTGTCAGGTTGTGGATTTTCGCCCACTGAATATTTTCGTTTTTTTCTCCTTGGCACAACACTACTGGAAAATGAAAATTGGACTTGTTGTAAAGCTGATTGTCCAGCTGAAAGTCTCCGCAGTAGATCTGGAGCGTATAAAACTGCTGAAGGCCACTGGTGGTCTCTTCTTGAAATTTGTGAAAGAGAGGTCTAAGGTAGCTAGCAACTGGAACCATATTAAGATAAATGTAGTCTATTGTGAATCTCAGAAGTTCTGATGATACTTTAGGGTTCGTGATGTCATCATATACTGTGAGGCTCAGCTGATTAATAAACAACTTAAAGACAAGGCTTTCCTCCTGGCTTCTGTACAAGAGAAAACATCATCAGAAAGATTCCTCCAGTTTCAAGTAAAAAATAAAATATATACTGTATGCAATTGTTATGAACTGAGGATCTGGTCAACTTATGCAAAGAAATATTGTATAATTATATGTTCCAAGCTACACCTTTTCTACCCATTTAGCATAAATGACTATTTGAATTCTTAATGTAACGTTAATGTTTAAACCTCCTTGTAATGTATTGTGCACAGTAATTTTCAGTTGTGTTTGTAATGTAGTGGCAAGTAAATCAATCAGTGGAAAATATCTCCACATCTTGTTGTATTTTGGGCTGTTTGACTAACCCTCCATATACTATTTTCTTTTTGTTTTAGCTTTGTCTTTATAGTTTTTAAACTAATTGTTACATAACAGGTTTATGATTGTTTTATATGCCTACTGTTTTACTGAATTGCTGTATACCATCCAGAGTCACTTTCCATGAGATGGGCAACCATATAAATTTGATTAATAAATAAATATGGATAGTTTTTATTATGGATCATTAATGTCACATTATGGAAGCAGCATTTTCCCCTGTTAAATCACCATGGCTATTTTAAACTAATGATAGGCTGGCTTGATTCATAGTCTCAGCTAATCTTTTGCCACACTTAACTGAAAGTGAACCAGTAAATACTGTTACTTAATTTCATGGTGATTCCTAATTATAGGATCCTTTAAAACTACACAAACCAAGCCTGCAATAAAATTTCTGTGCTCTCTTGATGCCAAATAATACAGTCAAGCACTTTGGCAGGTATAAATAGGTGAAATTATAAACTTCACAATAGAGATTTTGCAGTTTGGGGGCACCAAGGCAGTGTAATAAAGATGATCAACTACAAAGTCTGCATTGGATCATTCTTCTGTCCTGCATCATGAATGAGAACTCCCACAGATCTGAATGGGAGTTATGTGCAAGAAAGGTTTGCTGATCTGGCCAATAAACTTGAAATGTGTGAGTCTTCCCTAAGTTTTGTTTATTATAACAGGCACTTCATGTTTATCCTTTGGTGACATGACCTCAGATGTTAAATTGTCATGCCTTACAATGATATACGAAATGTTAACATGTGGTCTAAACATACGCCACACATATGCTGTGACACCAGACAAAACAAATAGTTGTGCTAGTTTTAATAAGTCACTTCACACCTAGAGGGCTAAACAGCTTCCCAGAACAATTTTCTTTCTCAGCAGTTTTAACAAACCTGATCAAACTGTCTTGGTGTCCTGGCTTTCCTTCAGGTGCTAAAGTGATTATTACTGTCCCGCACTGATGAGCAATATCCACATAAAGGTAGCCAAATCCAGTTAAAAACACAATCTGCGAAAAATAAATAGTACTTAGAAATCTAACAAAAGTAGCTCTGCCTTGATTCATTAAAATTGACGCTGTTTGGAATTATTTACTCCAGAATGACATCTATACAACTGTAATGGAACAAGGGTTTGAAAATGGCAACTTTTAGTAATATTCAGCATCAAATTAAATAATAAGAGACCTACAATGCTAGGCAAAAATTGGAAATAATTCAAAAAGTGGATTCAATGAAAATAAAGTCCAGAACATTTTCCCCCTATACTTTATTCTTGAATTTGTCTTACTTACTTACATTATTCCAAAATTATGCACAGCAGATACTCCCAAGGCTTTCTCCGAAGTATAAAATCTTACGGTGTGTATGTTTTTTCTACACAAATACGGGGAGTTTATATCTCTATCCCCAATTAAAAAAATATTATCAATTATACCTGATGAGCCTAACTCCTTGCTTGCATGCAGGCAATAATGGTGCTTCATTCAGATGTATCTTCATTCATCATATCCGTAGATACATTTTTGTTTCCCTTGGCCACAAAACACCACACTACAAGAACATTTATTCCCTCAGGAATGTTATGGCCTAGACAGCAAAAGGTAGCCCTCAACTTATGATACTACCAGGAATGAAGGTCATGGCAATTGTGAATATTAATGTGATTGATTTTATGACATTTTATGCAGGGGTGGGCTTCAAAAATTTTAGCAACCAGTCCTCTGCCTGGCATGGAGGCTCTGCCAGGCTCCAGAGGCATTCTTTGAGCCTCCGGGAGGCATTCTTTGAGCCTCCGGGAGGCAAAAATGGTTTCCCCTGGGCTCCGGAGGTCCTCCGGAGGNGCCTCCCCTGGGCTCTGGAGGCCCCCCGGAGGTCCATTTTTCACCCTCCCTGACTTTCTATGTGGGCCCTGTACTTACTTGGCATCCAAAATGGGCTGTGTGGAGACTCTGGAGGGGTGGGGTGGGTGGGCATGGCCAGACAGGGGTGGGATTTGCAGGTTTGCCGACTTGGGCAGAATGCCACCTAGAGGATCGCCCGAACCCATCTGAAACCACAGCAGCCCACCCCTGATTTTATGTTGGTTATTAAGTGAACACAGCAGTTGTAAAGCAATGCCACAGTTGTTAAGTGAACCCATTCTTTGCAGTAGGCAGGTTTTGCCAAAAACTGGAAGTTAAATACTGATTTCCATTTTAAAAAGTCATAAATCGTGGTCATGTGACCACAGGATGCTGCAAAGAGCTATAAATGTAGGCCTATTGCCAAGCACCCAAAATGTGATCATGGGACTACAGGAGGCAATTGGCTGTGAAAACTTTGAATCTAAGTCATAAGTACCCTTTTTGGGGGTCCATTATATTCTGACCAGTGACAAAACCCCATTGCTTCTGAGGCAGGAAAAAACCTGAAATGTGCTAACCTGATCAGGGGAATGGGAAAGGGAAGCTTTTCTCAAATGTAGCTATGTTATTAAAAGCTTGATAAATTACTATTTTTGTTTCTAGATTATACTTATCTTGGTTTACCAATGTTATTAGTGGACACAGCACTCTTCTCTTCTGAAACATGAAATAGCATCTTGCTGAATTATTTCTTTGAAGATTTCCTGATGGCAATTAATTCCTCAGGTCAAATAAACATAGCAGAGGAAGCCATACTATTTAGTTTCTTAGATTTACAGACATTTGCGTTCATTAAGTATGCTTTTAAACTTGCATTGTGAAAAGTGGTGGCTTTTTTTTTTTTTTTGGTCATTGCAACTCCTGCCTGTTTCTGAACGCTTTGGAATCTGAGCCAAAGTTAGCTTTGATAGCAAATGGCAGATGGGGATTTCAGTTAATATCTACTGAGTTTTCTTACAAGAAGAAAGAGCACTTAAATTAATGGCTCAACTGAAAGAGCAAACAGCTTGTGATCCTATGATATCAGTTGCTTTCATTTTTGTGCCAAAATTACAACCAGAACGAACCAATTCTAATGCAAAGGAATTGTGAGTTCTGCGTTTCTGAGAAATGATTATATACTTGATAGCACATTTTTTCAATATTCTGATTTCAAGATAGAGTTCCATTTGGCAAATAAGTGTTTAACTAATGTAACCAAAAGCTCTTTGAACTTTAATACATAACCAAGAAAATGAAACCTGCAGAAAAAGAAGTGGGAGCCGACGCTCTCAGGATAAAAGCATCCACATCATTAAAAATGTGAACTTTCACTGGGGAAACCCAGACAGACTGAAAGTGGTATCATTTCTCTGACTACAGGTTGCCATTGAGAAAATCCATTTCCCATCCAATCCCACACCATAATCCCAGACAACGCAAGAGAAGACCAAGGGAAGAGATAATATTTCTTCTTTGGGTAGCAATTTTATGATCTAAGGGTTTGTTCAGCAATAAACAGTATTTGCTTATTGATTCTTATTTTTTAGCTTAATCTGGGAAAGATACAGCATATGCTGATAACAATCCCTTGGTAGCGTTGTGTTTATCATTCCTCTCACCTCCCTGTAAGTTTTCCTTATTATATTTTCTAATTCCTTTTATCTCTTCATTAGCAACATTTGGTTTGGAAAATCCTTGGCCAGGATTCCTTTCCTCTTTAAATATATTGCTCTACAAACTTCATATATATTCATGGTGCAAGTAAATAATACAAGGTTTCAGCAAAACAAGCAATCACCAATGTGGGAGCTAATGTTTGCTCTTAAAAAGTTAAAATGATACTCTTATCCAGCCTTTATTTCTCCCCAATAGACTTTGGATAGGAATATTGATTTGAGGCAGAAAAATGATACCATTCCATAATCTTTTGCTGGTTCTATTTTAAATATGGTTAAAAGGCATCAAAAAGCATGCATTTTTAATTGTTATAAGATAATCTTAGCTTCTAACACTGAACCCAAAACAAAAAATGTTTCTGAACAATGGAAAGCACATGTTGATTGATAAAATTGAAAAATGAAATGAAGAAAAAAATGTAAAAAAATATTTACAGTTTTTAAAAGCCAGAAAAAGGTTGTATTTCTCTCCTTACAAAAACACAACTACACTCAAATCAATAAGGTATTATGAAGTGATTCTGCTTTATTTTTGAAACTGAATAAATATTTATATATATGGTTCTGCTAAGGTAGAGGAATCACTAAACACAATAGAAAAAAACAATTATTTAAGAAAGGATCATTTAGAATCTCTTAGGAGGATCAAAATGTTGGTCTCTCTCTCTCCTTTTCATAGTAGATTTTTCTTGCTTTTTCAAATAAAATAAAAGAGTGCCTTATAAAATTAGCACACCTATTTAGACTAAGTCAAAAAAAAACACTTCCTGCTAAAAGGAAATGAATTCAGGCCCTTTATTTTGTAATTAACTCCTGTTTTTAACTTGCAGGTATTACTTGTTATTATTGTGGATTTATAATCTGCTCCATGCAAATGTTACCTTTTATTGTTAAAACACTTTATGCTGCAATACAGTCAATTTAAAAGACAACCAAACCACTAACCTGTGTTCCTTGATTATTAATATCAACAGAATCACTCCATTCATTTGTCTGTTCCTCCGATGATACAACTTTTAAAAGAATGCTAGGGACCAATTCCCTGGTTTTGCAATCTGGATAGCTGGCAATTTGATGATAAAGCTCGTGATGTACTGCACTTTCAGCTGGAATATGCTTGCAGTAAATAGCAAACTTTGGTGTGTCTAGAATTTAAGGAAATACCAAACAGGCATTTTGAAGAACCGTCTCTGAATTTATGGTACAATTCTACAATATCTCAATATGCACATGCAAGTCTAGCCTGCAGAGAACTCTATCTGACAGATTATCAGTACATACAATTTCCTTGTTTATTTTATGGATCTCCTCTTTACTTCCTTGCCTAAGCATTCTAATGCTTGACTTAAATATGGTTCATTATGAATAAGTATACTGAAACCAAAAGCTGTAGCATTACACTGTAGCAACAAAAGTGACATACCTTTGATGTTTTCTTTCAAAAGCAGTGAGACAGGACACCTGTTGTGGATAATTATGCGAGGGCTAGGATCTTCTGATAGGGTTAAGTATGTCACCCCAAGATGTTCCTGGTAAGTCAGTACTATAGCTCTAAACAAGAATGCAAATTACACACTTCTTTTTAAAAAGTTCATCTGTAGTACCTTCTTAGTAAGATAGTAAAGATTTGAAATTTTTCTACCTAAAATCAAAATCCTCCTATCTTAAAAATATACTGTATAACATTACCCTTATGAAAAACTTAAGAAAGAAAAACAAGACCAGGAAGTGGTTATAATACAAAAAGATTTCATGTGAGAAAATATAATCATATGTACAAGATTTCCCCTAAAGATATCCTTCATTTAAAAGGACAATTCTGTAATATTAATGTGACTACTCCAAAGCACTCTACAGCACTAAAAATAAACACCACTTATATTAAATACATGCAAAATAGTAATAAAAAGCAAGATGTATAAGCAAGATGTGCATTTGTTAGCATCATGAATGATTGTCATATGGGAATATAAATGAAATCAGATTCTTATAATTTATATATAACATATAAAAATAAACATATTAATCAAATTGAATGAGCATGTTAATACATACGGCCATGAAGTTAAATCTTTCCTTTATACATTTTTACAACAACAGCAAATACAGCAAACCAACTGGTTATATTATTATTTAAAAGAACCTCATAGTTGCTCAAGCAATGCTTTTAGAGATTCTTTTCAGCAAAGTGTCTGAACAATTTTTTTCTGGACTAACATACAAGTAGCAAAATACTGTAATATGCTCAGTTTTTAGTGCCTGCATATACAAAGTAATTGAAATATGGGATTATTAGCATAAATCTCATCGAGATAACAAAAAACTAAAACTATAAGGCTTTACTCAATCCCAGATAATTTGTTTTGGACTCAATTTAAGAATGTATTACACTTTTAACAACAGTGTATTTATTTCCTATTTATTAAATAGTTTGTTGAATATTTCAAAAATATTTATTAGTATGCTGTGCATATAACGAATGCCTGATTTTAAGTTCTGAATAGTTTTAAAAAGATCCAGTGAAAGCAAAACTTGGGCACTATTTTTGAACTTGAATCAAACATATTGTTTTTTCTTCTCTATTCTAAATAATGTTTGACCTAACATTGATCAAGAATATTAATTAGTCTGCTGAATTTTTTTTAACATATTTTCCGTGCTGGAAGAATCAACTATTTTCTTTCCATGCTTTCCATGAATAAAATCCAAGGTTAGTCTGGAAAAGCAGGCAATAAAGAAAATGAACTGATGCAGTATTAGCAATTTCCTATGTTAGTTTAATGGCCAACTGTTTGAAACAAATAGCCCATTTGAACAATTATCCACGATCTGTTTATATAATTTTGAGATCATTTTTAAAACAATCTACACATCTTTATCCCAAAAATAATACCATACAAACACATATAGACACAGAAAAATGAAAATAGTGTTCAGTATGCAGCCGGAAAAAAGAAGACAATTGTTCTATTATTTAAGGAGAAATGAGCAAATAACCAAGTCTCGTGTCTATCAAGCATATCTAGTCTACACAGGGGTTTTTTTGCAAAGCAGAGAATAAACTTAAAATAAGTGAATAAAAATATATCAAGTTCAGAGCCAGGAATCTTTACTTTTTTAAAATTTGCTAGTGTGTCCTGCTGATGTCTGGTAGGATTACTGTGTTTTGTCAGCAGCTTTTTTTCTAAGGCCTATTTTGGAATCTCTTGAAGCTCAGCCATACTATTCATAAATCATCCAGAGAAATCACTGCTGAGTGACTGAAACGATATAAGGTATTCCCCTCCTCAGTGCTTGGGGATTGAAACTCATTGTCTTCAAAGCATCTCCCACATAGCTCACTCTAAAGGCAATACCATATGGTTGATTCTGATCTTACTTAACTTTATATAGCTTCTTATTTATATCTACAGCATATTCTAAGAACAAAATCAGTTTCAGGACAGGAAATAGAAATCAAGTTTTCTAATCAGCAATGGAATTTTTAATGTAAGGAATGGCTTCATTTCAAAGGGGAAGGCAACTTTGGATATAGGTTGCCTTTAAAACTTGGACACTTTCCTTCTATATTCTCCAGATCATGATGTCCCTCATTAATTTTCTTCCATATTATTCTCATTTGTTCTTTTTTCAAACAAACTATGCAATAGCTGCAAATGGCTGTAAACAGCTAGCTTTCCCTTCAACTACTGCATTGGAAGAGATCTACCTCATCCAGTGGAAGAGGTTGGATAATGAAAATCTCACAGTTCTCAAAATACATGAAGGTTTGAGAACAAAATTATTTACATCATTGATTGCTGTCATATACAAGGAATGAAAAGCAGAAATATGAAACGAATAAAAGAGGGCTCTTTTTCACGTAACAAGTACATTATTCCATTTTCCCACCATTCAAACAGCAATTCCTCCATTCCTGCTATTAATAGTTGCATCTCCTATGTGAGATGAGGCTGCACATATCATAGGACTATATCATTTTTTGATGGAAATTACATCCAATTCTGACTGGCCCACACCAGAATTCCTAGTGCTTTCTCAGGTTACTAAGGCACCGACTTGAGTAAATTTCTGAAGAGAAAAAAGATTTTATAACTGAACTGTAGTTGGTAATGGTAGTACTCAAGAATAACTTTCGTTTTCTGAATAAGGTATTCTGACAGAAGTGTCCCATTTCTATGGTTTCAGATGATTTGCTATTTCATGGGATTATGGATAAAAAGTTTATTCATTTGTTTAATTTGTATGCTGCCCAACTCCCAGCATGTAGGAAGAGATATCTAGTATGTCTATGGTGGCAAAGAATCAGAAGGAATCTGGAGACTTCTTTTCCAATTAACAGATTTTATTAAAAGGCATCAACTTTTGTGAGCAGCGGTGCACTTCATCAGATATATAAGAAATCTCTAATCTGAGTTGTAGTATATTTTTGTATCAGTTTCTTGACACTGTATTTTATTACTACAGATCGGGCCTAATTAGAATCATAGAAAAATAACATAGCTACCTTAGTGCTGCTCCTGCTACTTTCCTCCCTGGCATATATGTATACATGTATACATGTATACATGTAACAGCTTTTGTAATTGTGATTGAAAGTGATTGAAAGAACTAAAGTAAATAGCAAGATGGTCATTGAGCTGCGTCATAGGCAATAGTGGTGACAATGTAGCCTTGTCAAAACCTGAACTCCATGATACGCCAAGAGTGCCATGCACAAGTGTTGGTCACTTATATTTGTAACCACAAAGAAGAACATTCTTGTTTTGCAGAATGGTGGTATTCTCTGGCTCACATTAACCATGTCAGAAAAGATATGTCCAGTAAAATATTATACATTTCCTTTTTCCCCTTTCCTTTTCTTATTGGAAATACACAGTGAGTACATACAGTGAGAAAAATGTATCTTTACTTTTTCTAATAGCGTGAATATATGAAAAGTACAACTGCATTTACTATATCAAACACTGTTTCCGCTTAAATGAAAGCTTCATTCTCTTACAGTCTACATACCTGGTACAGAATTCCTTTTCATCTCTATTACTGACAGGTACAGCTATGCTCTGCCTTGGGAATTCCTGTCTAATGACAGCTGGTAAGCTCCAGCATGGAGTGTCAGGACCATTTCTGTTGTGTTTGAAGCTTAGCAACATATACTTCTGAATGGGAAGCTCCTCAGAAATGAATTGACTCATGTCAGGCATCAAGTCCCAGTAAAGCACAGAACAAGCTTTGGCAGCATCTGACTCTGTAGCAGAACCAACACTAAATATTCTGCTGTCTGGAGATGGTAAAAACTAGGAAACAAAAGGGCAAGAAAAAATAAAAGGAGAAATAACATACATAACTGTTATTTGCCCTTAGATCTGACAAATTGATATTGTAAACTTCTGAAGAATATGCTATTCCAATGTGTAATAAAGACATTGTCCGGATGCTTCAAGACAAGTCATATCAAGTGCACTGAGGACTGCCAGATGTTATTTGTTTGGTTTCAAGGAAGGGATTTATGAAAGAGTAGCATTCTGCATCTTTAAATGTATTTTATTCACATGTTTTGTATATAGAGCTTGGGAAATGCTTATAAACTAACAGAGTTGTGTTGAGGTGTGGCACACAGTTTCAGACTGTCAGCAGATGTACCCATCTTATATGAAAATACTGTAACTTAGTTCTCAGAACTGTTTGATAGTTATTCCAGACTCTGTGCTACTCCTGTTTCAGCAGCTTAAAATATCTAAAGAGAGCCAGGTAGAACTAATACTATGACCTTGCAAACAATCATTTTCTATTTCCATGACTGACTGTATTGTAGCATCTACCGTTTAACTGGAATAACTTAAAATGGCTACTTTTCCTTACCAATTGATTTTTCTTCAGTTGAGAAAAATATTACTTCAGAATCAGATTCCTCCTGTTATAAATTCCTCCTGTTTAGAGAGCTAGCTTGAACATATATTAAAAAATATGTAATCAAAGTTGTACCTCTTCCCTGAGCTGGGAATTCATAGCAGAAAACAGCGGCCAGCAACTGATTTGGAATGGAGTGTTATTGACAATTATACTCTTGTCTTCAATCTGCAGGATTTGAATACCACGGCGAACAATGGAAGAAATGCAGAACTGACACAACTGCAGAATAAAGTAATAGAAGGTTAAGCATATACAATTAATGATTTGTTTTCATGCTGGAAAAAAAAGTAGAAAAACACATTGTCTTGGAGAAAGATAGATAAAAACGCCCCCTTCTTCCAACACATAGATTTCTTCTGAAGTCTACTGAGCCCTTTTTTCTTAAGGCCTTCCTTCATTAAGTTCACAGAAACAGACATGGGAGGCTTCCCTGACAGGAAGTTCTCCATCTCTGTAACAGATGACTTCACTGACAGTTCTTTATTTCTTCTGTACCTTCCACCACTTCATTTATTGCCCCTTTAAGCAGGAACATCTTTGCTTAACCACAACAGGAGGAAAAAGTAGAAATAGTAGTTCTCAAAACCATTCTTTGGATTCATTGCTCCCTATACTACTATACTATACTACTATAGCTTTGGGATTCTTGTATAACATTGTTAGTAATCAGCAGATTAAGTATCCTGATGCTGTGCATATCGTAGTGGGGGACTTTAATCAAGCTGATTTAAAAGCAGTGCTCCCTAAATGGAGACCAAGTGGAGCAAGTGGCCAGTTTTAAGTTTCTGGGTGTTACCATAAAAGAG
>AZIM01000686.1:192568-203214 GCA_000516915.1 Ophiophagus hannah | reverse complement strand
GAGAACCGGTAGCAGAAATTTTGAGTCGTTTGGAGAACAGGCAAATACCACCACTGACTGGAGATTTTACAGTATCCTTCTCTTGCCACGCCCACCAAGCCACACACACAGAACCGGTAGTAAAAAAATTTGAATTCCACCACTGATTTGTACCCTATGACTATCATTAAGTGTTGTACCTTATGATACTTGATGAATGTATCTTTTATTTTTATGTACACTGAGAGTATATGCACNCCAATAAAGAATTCATTCATTCATTGAAGGCTCCAGATGTGTAGGATTTCAAACCCAGAATTCCCAGCCAATATGAGGGATAAATCCAGTGATGTGGAATTGTGGGTGGTGTAGTTGGTGTATTTGGAGGCTATCAGGATAGAAAAACTTGGCATAGTGCATTTTTTCCTTCCAAACAAGTGGCATGCTTGCATGCTCTCCAAGAGCCATAGTGGCACAGTGGTTAGAATACAATATTGCTGGCTAACTCTGCCCACAGCCAACAATTCGATTCTGACTGGCTCAAGGTTGACTCAGCCTCTGAGGTCAGTAAAATGGAGACCCAGATTGTTGGGGGCAATCTGGACAGCTCAGAGAATACTGTAAAGCACTATGGAGTGGTATATAAGTCTAAGGGCTGTTGCTATTGCTCTTAACAACATTACAATTTCCAGGGCCAAGAAGGCAGTGTATATTATATTATTATATGTATATTATATTATTATATGTATTCATAACTATGTTTATACTTATACCTATTATTTTGTAAGCAATTGACAAATAAAATAAAATAAAATAAAAAATTATAGTTTTATGCACCAGTTCCTAAGTATGAAGCTGAGCAGAATCGTGCACAGGTAATACTCAACTTACGACTGCAAAGGAGCCTGCCCATTACAGTTGTAATTTGTGACAATAGTAAAACAGATCATCACACAACCTGCCCATTTTTATGACCTTTTGTTTGCAGTGGCTGTTAAGTGAACCCATTGTTCATTTAACAGTGCAGGAAATCAGGAACCAGAGTTATTCATAGAAGTACAAGTTTATTCCATGATATCTCTAAACAAGAATCTGAACTATGAATGGTTAAGGTAAACTGGTGGTAGATAAGAGTAAATGGAATTCAAGCTGGGCTGGACTTAGATCTCTTGTGAGCATGAAAGGACTCCAAACTGATGATTCACTTGACCCCCTGGTCATCTTCTACAGTCCTTTTTCCAAATACCAGAAGTAAACATTTTCTGGCAAAAACATTGTAAATCAAGGTCACATGTCCATGGGGGCTATAAACAGTTATTGTGGGATGGTTGCTGAGTACTCAAAATGTGATGGTGTGACTGCAGGGGGGGGCATTGGAACTGGGTTGAAGGGTCTGTCATAACTTTAAATGGTCACTAAGCAACCAATCATAAGTCGAGGACTACCTGGACTCATGAAACATCTTGAATACAAAGGACATCTGAACATGTGAGGGTCTCATGAGAGAAGTGCGGTAGATATATTATCTGCTAGAGAAGTACAGTTTGAATAAAATGCAGTGAGATGTTTAGAAGATAAGTATAAAAAGAATAAAGGGAAAACAGTAATTCTGAGAATTATCTTTTTTATCCATATGTACTCAATAAGATGTGCAGCTGTTTTCCAAAATATGGGAATCTAAAATTCTATCTTCTATTTATTGCTGTTTTTAAGTAGCTATTAAATAAAGGGTTTACTTCCAAATCCCATAATTTGATTCTTTTACCAAATTTACATCTGAAACAAATATGTCTTGAGGTTTTAGCTGTATACCACTGAGGCAAAACCAAAGGAATTTTAAGCCTCTTTTTATTTATTTTTATTATGTACTTTAAATGGGCAATTACAATACTTCTTCTCAAGTATAATCAGCAAAATAACAATTGTCTCTAAATGATGCAAATGTTAATGATATCCAACTCTTTGAAAACTATTCATTTTCATTAAAAGAACTGCTTTGCCATACTTTTAAAAAACATTTTTGTAAAGGTTAAATATTTTATGGCAATCACTGCTGCTTAGTCCCTCTGTAACAAGAAACACGAGACACAGGTTTTCCTTCCCAATAAGCGAGTGTGGTATTTGAGACCTGATCCTAACTCATTTTATTCCCAAATGCGAGTTGAACAAGTCAAATATGAACTAATGCCTAGAGGAACTTTTCTGACTCCGAAATATGGATTATTTCATATTTCACATTTATCTTAAAATCTGGTCCCAGAGTTCTTAAAATTCACTAACTTGGCAAGATGAGAATTATCATGAGGAATGAAATAGCTTCAAAATGATGAAGTCATCTCACATTCCATTAAACTGACACTTGCATGGTTTGTCCACAGTTGGGCACTATTCTAACCTCCAGATAATAAGTTCCTCAAGAAGAAGTCCAGCAGCAAAAGAGTTTGGAACATGCTACAATATAATATGCCCATGCTGAAGTCCTAATGAATTTGTATTAATCCTGCATTCTTACAAGTGAATGCCTTTGAAAGATTAAGACAGATTAACAATTAAAACAAGAACTTTGCTCTTCTGGTCCCCCAGGTAACAAGCTATTTGACATTTTTTACAAACTACCTTTCCAAAACAGCCACACAAATTACATGATGCAGGTGTAGCTTTAGAAGAAAAGAGAGGACTGTATTGAACCAAATTCCTATGTTTCCCAATGGATCATTTCCACTTCTCAATTTTGGTGTCGGGGGGAAGTAATAAAATATCAACAGAACGATAGTAACATGGAATATTACAAAGCTCATTAACTTAATAATTACCAGAATCTTGGGTAATAATTACCAGAATCTTGGGTTTCAGATAGCCAAGCATTGTAGTGCTATTAATGATATGTAGTGCTATTAATGATATTAATGATAATGCTGTTTTGCTTTTCTTCCCTTCTGGCCTCAACCAAATGTGCGTTATGAAGGAGTCCATGGGAGTGTCCCAAGGAAGAAATGCTCCCCAGAAAGAAGTTATGTAAGGGGCTCTCATAATTCCCAGCTGGATCCCTCCCCCTCTGTCCTTGTTCACGTTGTCTAGAAGATAACTGCAGGAAGAGGAGAATCCATTCCAAAGTTATGAATGCCCTCTGGAGAATAGTAGAGTTCCTCCCCTGCAATTATGTTATTTGTTTAGCAAGAAACTTCAACAAATTGGTCTTGTTTAAAGTACTTTAAAATACCCTCTGTTCTTTTTTTATTTTACCTCTGAAATCTTCTATTGTTTCGTTTTAGATTACTAACTTGTGCAATTAACTGTTATTATTGAGAAATAGGCATCTCATAGTCACACAGATATTAAAAGCAAGAAAACTCTAAAATAATATGCAGTAATCTCTGATGCTTCCAGACAAGGATACTTGAACAGTGCCCAATCAGGGTTGTTTGTATTTCATTGCTTGTGGAAGACTTCAACTGCCCTTCTTGTTTTTAACAAGCCAAATAACATTCTGCAGTTAGCTAGGCAGTCCTACTTCCTGAAGTTCTAAATGTTGGCAGAAAGACAAGTGGGAAAAGTATGGTTTTCACTGCATTGAGATAAAAAGATTAAAAAGTCCTGATCATGATTGGCTCGGTTTTACTGCAGTTTAAAAAGAGACAGAAACAACTATTTAAAAATGCTATTTCAAAGGGAAAGATTAATGTGAAAACACTACTTCCACATAAGAAAAAAGCATAGAGGAAAATAGAGATTTATCAATTATACTGGTCATAACTTGCTGATCATTCCCCCCGCCCCCACCTTAAATTGCTTTCTGCAGTGGATAATCTATAGCAGAGTAAATTTTAAAGCTGTTCTTTTGCTTTTTTAAAAAAAAATAAAGTGTGAACTCAGTGTGGTTATTCCACAGTAAATATATACTAAGTCCAGGTTTCTGTAATTGACCTTAGCTGCTCAATTAACCTGCACTCAATTTACAGATCATAAAGACTATTTTCTCTATGATATGTTACATATCTTCTTGCTAAGGAAGACTTCTTCCTACTAAGGAAGAGGAAAAAATTACAGAAAATGGTTCTCCCCAAATTATTGTATTTTCTCACTATTTTTCCCCCAAGTATAACATATGGCATTACCAAGTCTTCCTTCAAGAGTGTCCAGCCCAGATTATTCTAGAATATCAGCATGATCAGCAGCGGTTAAGCAATATATGAAATTGTCCTTCAATCACCAGGCTGCTACTTTTCAGTTATGACCTCAGAATTTTACAGTCATCATTTAATTTTCCACAGTCCGATCCCTTTCTTGTTTATGTTCAACAGCAAACAGCACACTGCAGTGATCTTCCTATTTATACATTTGTTATTTTTGTCTAAAGCATGAACAAAAATAAATAAATACTAGAAGTGTTTGATTTTTTTAGAATCTCTTTTTATTATCATTAGAACATCTTCTCATTGTAAAATCTAAGAAACTTTTATGAAGAAACTAATCATGAAAAACATGAGGGTTGTTTGCTCTGTTGAACACGAGGTTCTTCACTGCAGTTCTGTGCATATATGCGTTATGCCTGTACCCCAACTCTGTGAAAGCATATGCAGTTTAGGCATATATACATAGAGAGGAAAATTTCTCATCACAATTAGATGTTGATGAATATGGATATCTATGAAATCCCTAAGAGTGGTAAGGTTGAGATTTCAATGTCAGTATGCTTGAGTATGCAACCAGCGGTTATCATCAAGGATATCCTTCTCCAAGATCCCTATGTCTGGTTCATTGCTCAGCTTTGGGACTGTCATTTTCAAATTGTCTTATTGTATTGTCTTATGTCAACAGAACGTTTGTGCTCACATTGTTAGGATTAACATCCCAAAAGCTGAAGACATTTGCTTTCTCTCAAGCCCAATGAATTATTTATGTGCTCACATACAGAAGCCTGAAGTTCTTTTTTTTTTTAAATTGGACTGTGTAGGAGCGCAGAGCAGTGTTTCTCAATCTTGGCAACGTTAAAATGTGTGGACTTTTAACTCACAGAATGCTGGCTGGGGAATTCTGGGAGTTGAAGTCCACACATCTTCAAGTTGCCAAGATTGAGAAACAACTGCTGTACAGCTCCAAACCCGAATGAAATATAAACATTTCTGGGTTTGCTCATCCTTTTTGTTTATCTCCTCTGTCTTGTAGTTTAAGCATGGACCTTTGGCTGAAACATGGAAAACTACGGATAGGAGAATACATGAATTCGCCTCCTTTCCAAAAACTTAAATTGAATTATTTCAACACTTTCCATTTTTAACAACTGTTGCAACTATTGCACTTGTATGGCATACATACCTGTGGGGACTTGTGAGAGCGCCAGCTATACTGGTGACTATGAAGACTCTCCAGCAGAACATTTTCATCTGTGTCTACCTGGCCAAACCGCAGTGTCTCCTGTGTGTCATTACAGATTACAAAGTGGCTAAAGACTAGCTGTTCTGCCTCAGGGCATTGATTCTGAAAGAAAAAGAACAGAAAACCAAACAAGCTTCAGATTAATTCCAGGATGTTTGGCAACTATCTGCCCAATGGTGAAAATTTTTGTGTCTTTGCTAGCATAAGCTTTCCTACAAAGCATTCTTTCCTCATAACAAAAATACCAGAATCATTAATAGTCCCCGAAATGTATATCCATTTATGTACCTTAAATTGCTAACACAGACAAACAACACAACAAAGGAATTGCAATTTTAAAAATATTTGATATATGTTATAGACGTGTGCACAAACGTTATCTACATTCTATAGTTATACTAAAACTGCCAATATTAGTGAAGAACCTATTAGGGTTTTTAATATTTTAGGAAAAATACATCTTAGGTAATGTTTTAAACTAATCAACTTTTCTGAACTGCTTTTAAACATTAGAGTAGTGTCCATTCAGTTTTCAGAATGATCAAGCAATTCAGATGTATTTTGTACACATTGGAAATAAAAGGATTTAATAACTTTTTAATGATAATAAAATAGTTTCCATTCTGAAACTTACATAAGGGCGAGTGTGTGGGTAGGTGTGTGGGTAGGAAATCACTATTTTTCTTTTAAAGTAGCTCAGCAACAATTGTAGTATTTAATTGCATGAACAACTGTCAAAGAATGAAGTCTTCCTTTATGCTTGAGGACAGATATATGAATGTTCAATTACTCAGAAATGCTTCTGTATCTTGGAACATCTTTTTCAAAATGCATACAGAGCAAGGCATGTAAGTGAAAAATAAACAATGTACTGCAGACCATGAGGGTAATGTATTAATGCATATCATAAATTTCTGACATTCAAATTAGAGAAAATTGTTTATTGTGTGTCTTCAATCAATTGTATTTGGCCTTGCTTCTACTTTTAAAAGATTAGACTAGGACAACAGATATATTAGACATCTTTCTATACAATATGAACAATTTCCTTATTTGACAGTGCATAAATTATCAATGTCTCAAGAGTTTATTAATCCCTGTAATACATTGTGTTACAAAAATGGTTTGAATGCAGAAGAGTAAGTGGCAATGTTACAATGATCTTCAAGGCATTCTTCCTTTACATTTTGACCTTTACATTTTTTCAGTCTATCAATTTGAAGCTGATTGCTAAGTCTCAGTATCCTTCATTCAATAAGTAATGTTGCTGTCCACTTCTTCTAGTGGCGCCTACAGGACCACACCTGATTTCCTATTTTCAGTTCCATTTTCCTTATTATATTTCCATTATCTTTGGTTATATTGTTATGATGATTGTCAGTTTCACAGCTGGAATTATATCTGGGTGATTTTTTTACTTCTTCAGTAGAATCTTCTGCCACACCAGTGGGTAAATTCTTCCCTTGTTGTTTAATTACTGACTGTTCTGACAGCAGTATCATTGAAGCATATAAAAGTGAGGAAGATATCCAGATTTCTCAACCCTTTCTTGGCCATCAGATTTCTAAAGAATGCATTTTAGAAAATGTAGTTGTCAACACTTCATTTAGACTAACACAAAAAACTTCTTTCTCAGGTCTTAGGTGCACAAAGTATGTAACCCATTACTTTTGAAAGTTATGCAAAATCATCCATGATGATGTATGTACCTGTTCCTTGCACAATTTAGTTTCTATGGTGACCACCTGCTTTAATGTGTATGCTTCATTTTACTGAATCTGTTTTAAAAATACTGCATTCTTATATTCACCTAACATCTCTTCTTGGCAGGATTGAATTGCTGCATCCTTTCCACAGAGGCCATTTATATAATCCCTGCTTATTTCCTCTCCCCTTTTAAATGTATATGTACTCTTAACTCCATCCAACAACATAGAAGTTAGAAAGGGGGTTCAAAATAATGGGACAGAGGCAACAAGGTCAAGAGGATTTGATATTACAGACTTAATGTTATATAGTTATGTTATTAATTATGAATACTATAATTTAATTAAAATGTTTAATAACAATTAAAGAAAACAATACTGTCATTCCTGGTGCTACAAAAGAACATATTTTGTTTTGACATTCTTTAATGATACATCTCTGATTACCATTAGTCACAGATATGGATTTACTTATTACCAGTTTATAAAGAGGTTTTCCTTAAAGAAAGATTTTTTAAATCTGAAGAATAGTGTGTTGGCCTCTATAATATCTAATATTATCCATGCTACATAAATCTGTAGAGTGAAATATTTTATTGGGCCAACATTTTGTTGGCAAAACAATCCAGACTTTAAATCTTTACTATAAATGATGGTAACCCTTAAACGAATATATCTTATTGTATTCAAATATAAGGAAAAACCTATCACACATATTAATCTACATAAGCATTTAGAATTACTGGATTATGCCCCTTATGTTTCAGAACATTTTTTCCACTTAAATTATGAAATCCTATAGAAACTCAGAAAGGTATTCCTATTAAGTTGAACAAAACTTGCTCCCAATTAAATTTTCAATGCCCTGTAAATTTATCATCTTGGAATTTGAACAGATGATCTGGGATCATAAAACCATACAACTTGGTGATGCCTGTAATGCTTACTTCTATTGTTAAAGCTTCCTTCATTATTTAAGAATAAAATTAGTTCACCTTTTGGGAAAAACAAATTCTGACAGAGGCTTCCATATATCTTGAACTCCTGACCTAAAGGTGTAAGGCCAAATTACTTTATGCTTTGTATGTCAGCTCTTATCAGCAATGTGTACAAAATTACTTGTTTCTGATACTTGTTAGAAAATATGAGGAATTCATTTAATGGTGGTGCTGTTCATTTGATCTGGCAGAATTAACCATGTTAATTGTGAACACTGAACATCACAAAATACTTACTAGTGGGAAGTTAATTTTCAGTATGTGGTAGAAGAGAACCCACTGAAGAAACATGTTGTTACCAATTACCATTAATATGTAGTTCAGAGCCCACCTCAATAACTAATGCACCCTAATGTAAAAATAGGACAAGTTTTTAATCAAGGACACTCTCAGCTAGAGACTCACCCACCACATCAGAAGATGGTGGCAAAAACGCCCGAGATCAGAGGAAACAAGGAAATTGCAACAACAATTATAGAGGCATATCCTCTGTGGGTCATTTGAACATTGCCACCCCTGCATATAAATCAGGTCTAACTATTCATAGAATGTACCTGACTGGTACATCTTACAAGGCAACATATGGCTCTACTTATACAATCCTGTTGTTTCCAACTCAGGATATTTCTTTAAAGGCTCCCTATAGTTTAAGTCGGTCAATCATTTTCTGATGTGGTCTTACACATTTAAATATTTATACAATGCACTTTATTTGTACATATGTGATACTAGAGAGATTTTTTTTCACTGCACAAAGCAACGAAGGCCATTTTGCAGTAGTTACTCCTCCACCAGCCCATGCAAACAGGCCTCCTTCAAAATTGTTTGCTTGTTTTCTGTTAAGCACATTGCTCAAAATATGACAAAAAGCAGAAATTGGAGCTACAAAGACTCTTTTTTCACAATGATATTTGAACCAGATGTAAAGATTTAAATCACACTAGCTCTTATTTTATGAATGTCCTTTTACAATAAGAAAACCCTGGAATGCCTTGAAAAAAGAAACTCTGATGTGAAACAGATGTTTTATCTTTTTTAGCTTTGCTATTGTAGTTTTGTGATGGGTAATTAATGTAGAAAACTTTGTATAGGTATGGAGATTGGTAAAGAGAAATCCTGGGATGAGATTATTTGGATAATTGCAGAAAATATTATTTGGATATAATTTTATTAATTTGATCCATCAGTTTTGTATGTAAAGAACATCATACAGTTGTAGCAAAAACCTTCATTAGAGTAACAGGGAAGATATGTGCCAGATATCAAATGTAATAAGATTCTTTTTTTTTTCATTCAACAGGATAAACAAGAAATTAGGGAAAAGTCTAACTTTAAACCATGATATCATTTGGAGGGACAGGGTGAAACATTCTGTGTTCCCTGGTTATTCCTGCTATCTGAACTAAAAGAAAAGAACGTATGAATAGTTTTCTATGTTATGTATAGATTGGGCCTTAGTAGGTTGTTAGTGCTTATTTGGTTGTTATTAGATGAGAGATATTGATATTACAATTATTCCACAAATTATATTCCAATCTCATTTACATAAGCTTAAATCCACCCAAACTGGTCCATCTTTTCAATGGTACAATAGTAAGAACTTTAGAGTAAAATACTCTTTCCTGCCATAATTGTTTAATTTATTATTGCCAAAATGGACAATAAAACTAACAGGATATACTTGCTGTAGCTTCTGCCAAGTATTCCTCAGAGGTTTTGGTCTGCCTAAGATAGCCGTTCTCTGTCAGAGCAAAATTCATTATTATAGTCCTTGCATCAATTATTCTGTGAATCAGCTTAGATACTGTATATTCTATTGAGATAACTCCAGAAAATAGTTGAACCAGGGCATCTTCTGGCTCATTCAGACTTTAACTGAATTCAAAGAGGAAAAGAACACTTTTGTTCTCAAGTGTTTTCCCACTGACAATTGACAATTTCCTTGACATTTGCTACATCTTAAATTCAGTCTGCATCCGTCCAGCGTCACTCAGTGACTTGCACACCCTGAAAATCTGCTCTCTTGCTATGAACTCATGTATCTTTTCCTTAACTTTGCTCTCCTTGAATATATACCTTCAGTTTCAGTTAACTGCTTCATGATAAGCACAAAATTGCATTACAAGGTTGGATCTGAACCTTCAAATTATGATTTGTGCTTATTCTCCAAAGTGGAGAAGCCACGTTCAGATCACTGCTTGGATTTCAAATGTAAACAAAACCCTAGCTTACTGGCCTGGGTATAATGGCAAAAACCATGCAATTGCTGGTTTCTGCTAAATGGGAAATAAGACTCCATCCTTCGTGTCATAACATTCCTTTTGGGGAAAATGCAAAAAAACCCAGAAAAATTAGATATTTCAAAATTTTAATTTATACAAACACCAATCACTGTAACTCTTCTACCCTTGCAAACCAAGTCTTGTTTGTACTATATATGAATTCATACATTTCCTTTTGTTCCTTAAGCTTCCCTCTTTCTATTTCAGGACCTCATCAACTGCATCTAACTACAAGTACTACCTCTAGTCCAGAGTATAGCATAGCTGGTTGACGAATTCTGGGAATTGAAGCCCACAAGTCTTAA